>VWZU01009334.1:865197-900003 GCA_013397095.1 Sterrhoptilus dennistouni | reverse complement strand
AAAAAAAAAAAAAAAAGACAAATTGAAATTCAGAATGGGTTTCTGAGCAGCATACCCTAATACAATACTAAATTTTGGCTATATTATATTCTGGTGTGTTGGAGTCTGAACACTGTAAATTTAACAGCAATTAAAGGCCAATGGCTGTATCTGGTTTAGATGAAAAAACATTTTAATTTTTTTTTTTCTAATCCTCTTTTACCTATTCTAATCCTCTTTTACCTGTATAGGTCTTCTTTTTATTCCTCTGCATGGACAGAGGGTGACATTATACCTGAGCAGGAAGTATCATCAGAAATCTATTTGTATCATTTTGATGTCAGGAAAATTCAAGCAACCAACACTATTTCCAAAAACAGGAGGGAACCACATTACATTCCCTTCACTCCAAGGCAAGGAAATGATAGTGTATAAGGTTGAATCCATAAGTCAGGGATTTCAGGGCTATACCCAACAGAAAACAAAAGCCTTTCTGAGTTATGTAATTAGTCACTTACTTTATGCTGTGGTCTGTAAAAAATTAGTTTGTCAATTTATCCTTGACTTCTTTCCGAGTGGTGAAAATACACAACCCCACTGCTACAGAGTGTCACAGATACAAACCCATCACCTCATGCTTGTCTTAGTTTAGTTTCACAGGGATATAGAAATACAGAAAGAACAGGAGACAGAGGTGGTAGCTGTCTATCTGGACTTCTACCATGGAAAATCACAGCTCATGGATTGATTTTTAGCCTGGGGATCCACCTTGGCTCATCTACATTTGACCAGGAGTTTTGTCCAACATGCAGTCTTAGTCCGTAATATGCTGAAATAAAACCTTCATCATCCCTGGCCTATAAGCTCTTTAATAACTGTGGTAGAAAGGGAGGAAGAGGAATGGAAATGCAGGACATATTTGTAAAAGGTTTGTCCCCAGATTCCTTAGGGTTTTTGTTGTTTTGTTGTGGCTTTAATTTTTTTCCCTCAGTAGTATTATTTTAATAATATTTTGCTTCATTATTTTAATATTCCTTCCTGTATACAAAATTATTGAGGCATGTGGTAGGTTGCAGAATGCAAGGAGTTATTCTGATCAGTACTGAATGCTGAAGTTACCTACAGCTTCTGATAAGAATACACAAGTGATGATTTCTTTTTCACTGTGAAAGCGGCTGCATTGAAATTGCTGATCTCCTTGCCTAACCCAGACTTACTTAGAGAAATAAAATTGTAATCTGCCTCTTCTAATGAGAGAGCAGAATGCTGTCCACATCGTATACTAATCCATTTTAAAGCAGGGACACTGTGTATAATTTTTTACATAAATAGAAAAAAGTAATCTTATCTACCGCATATCCCCCTTTCAAGTGCAGTGCCGGTTTAGTCAGACTAATGCTGTTGATGGAAATTTCTCCACTCAGATGAGAAGGAAAGATGAGAAGAGGCATTGCAATGGTGATAGAAAAGCTTTATATAATGAGACAAATCCCAGAATCTCTAGGGAGCTCATTCAGCATGGAAACCATTTCATGTTTCTTTTATTATGAGAATGATATTTCAGCTATTAAAAGTACAGAAGTCAGATTGTCCATGAAGTTACTTTAATAGGATGATTCTGAGTGGGTTGCCATTTGGTTTTGAAAGCAACAGGATGGAAGCCTATTTTTTCAACCATACCATGCTTCAAACAATTCCAATCACAGGCTTTAGAACCTCTGATTGTATAAACCTGTCAAGGCGTCAAGGCATTACAACATAAACAGCACAATCTACCAGAGCTGCAAAGCTATTATTTGGTAGTCTATTTAGTTTCATAGACTTTTTCCAATTCCCTGACACCTTAAACAAAATATGACAGGCATTTATACTACATAGTATACAAGAAAGATCGCTTTGTGAAAAAAAAAAAAAAAAACTTATCTAGGGGCTTCAGCAATGAGGAGAGAAAAGACAAAGAAATGGAAACTGGCAGCACTTTGTGATATTTTGTATTATTTTTTGAAGTGCACTAGTAAGGTCATAATTCCTGTGATCTTTGCAAAGATATCTTTGCTGTCCAAGCTTTGTTTTACACAAGGAAGGAGGCTGCCTATCAGAGACATACAAAATGACCTATACTACAATAAAGTTGAGACAAATAGAGTTGTTTGTTCTAAAGAGTCAGGTTTTATTTTTTGTTGAATACTTTTCTTTTATTCTGGGATTTCTTTTCTCTTTTCTGTCCTGTGTCTTTTTAGTTGTTACAGAAGATCTTGTTTCAGTACATAGTCTGAAGTGTGGTGTCATATACATTGATATGTCATCCTGTGCGAAGAGAGGGTATTAGATAATCCTTGGGAAGAAAAAAAATTACCCTGAAGCTTAAAGCAAAATTATCTTTGGCTCGAATATCTATTTTCTATACAGTAATTACCCTATGTAAACTGAGCTCTCCTAACAGAAAATACCCTGAGGTGACTTTGAAACACAGCATTGTAGTTGATAGAACTGGACCAAATTTCACAAAAATAGACCATTAACAAGTCTCCCCGAGTATTAACTTGAATAGCACAGGCTGATCACACGGGAGAGCATGCTGATATGAAGAGAGACAAGTATACTTTCAAGGGACTGAGATTTGAAATATTGATTCAGTCACATTAATTGAATTTTTGCCTTGAGAAGTGATTACAAAAATGTTTCTCCAATATTAATTTGTATCTGCTTTGGATAAGATTAACATTAATTTCTTCACCAGTCCCCATTACTCTTTTATTATTCATTAGCATCTCCCTTTGCATGTGTAAGAGACCTTGATGAAACATGTTTATTCATAGACTAACCTTTTTAAATAATTCTAACAGCTCTCTAACAGAAACCTTCCTGGCATGCTGAATATCTCGTCTTTGTTTCATTATTCAATCCTTGTGCTCAATCCTCCACTTGAGATGCTGAACATGAATCATACTGCTCTTCCTACTGCTCTCTTCCTCCCACTGAAATGTCCTCTGCAGCCTGATCCCACAGGATAGCTCTGTTCACAAAATACTGCAGCAAATTGTCTCCTCTCCTCCTAGAATCTAGGACAGAATAATTTCCACAGAGCTTGAGAGCAATTATTGATTTATGCTGTCCTTAGTTCATCACATATTTGTTATCATGTTTCAATTCATTGTTCGTTTACATCTCATTAGAATATTCAGTGTGAGCTAGTATTTGGTGAGAGCTCTAGAGGCAACATTCAGTTTTTGCTTTGTATTTACAAACTTGTGACTATTTTTTTTGAAGCAGACAACAGGCAAAGAAAAAGGAGAAACATAAGAAAAGGAGTAAATCAATTAATTTCCTCTTTCTTTGCAAAATTTGTATACTTATTTCCACTACTTGCTAGTTTTAATGAAAATGCATTGTAAAATTCACTACAAGACCTTATTTTAAAATACATAACACATATATTCACACTTCTGATAAGCCCTCCTTCTATAGCAATTATACGCAGTTGCCTCCAGCAAAATGCTGTCATCCCTTGCATTATCTTTTTGTATTTATCTTGCTATAATGCCCAAAGACCCTAATAAAGCAGGTGTTACAAATACAAGGTCTGATTCCTGCTCTAAAGAGGTTACATATTTTAATTTTCCACCCTCAAAATAAATCAGTGGACCCTTTCTTTCTTTTTGCAATTAAGTTTAGGAAGAATTCTGAAAAAAATGCATTGATAGTGAACTCAATTTCCACATATCTGAAAAAAAAATCTATTTCATGGAGGAGAAAAAGTATACATTTATCTAAATTATACTTTTTAAATAGTCAAGCAGTATAACTAGATATTGAAGTAGCCACAACTACAATATCTTTTACAGAATTCAAAAGAACAAGAGTTGGTTACTAATGCAACTTGTTCAAAAAAGTTTGATTTCTTTTTTTTTTTTTTTTAATTGGAGGAAAGAAGCCTTTATAAGCCTAATTTTAATTTTTTGAGAGGTTAGGATGGGTAGGGTAGGAAAGATTTGTTACCTTAGGAGCAAATTCAGTATTTGAGAATTACTAAGTATAATTATTAAAAAATGCCTAAATGGCAGGTAAACAGGAGGACAGCTGGCATTCCAAAATAGAAATATTTTAAAATATTAACTTAAAAAACTTATCTGCAAACTGGAAGAAAAATCTTTTTTGGTGGGTGCATTGTGGGAAAACACATGTTGAGCCCAGGGGACTTATTTTGTCTCTCTCGCTAGACTCATTATCTCAGAAATTTACATCTCTTTTTCCCATTAATACAAATATAAACACTAACTTTGACTCCTAACCTCCCACAATCTCCAGCACGCATTCATTTTTCCCACTGTCTCTGTACATCATGTGACCCAGAAGACATAAATGAGTAAACCTAGGCATTTTATTGTTTTAAAAATGAAGCAAATGCAAACTTAAGTGAACAGACAGAAAGCAAAAGTACTTCCCTTTGCTAATGAATTGACCTGAATTTTGCTCATCTTAAAATGCAGCAACTGACGCAGCTTTTCCTGCAGTTTCAATATCCTCACTTCTGAAGAAGGCATTCATATATTTCATTAGACCATTTATTTCATTTGCTGTTTATTTTCAACTGAGGACAGAAAGGGGATTCTAACAGTGAAAAGAATATAAATTTAAAATAAAAAAAAAAAAGAAAAAAAAAAAACCTGAAGATAGTCTTTGATGGAACAAGTACTTCACCCATGTCCTACATACCCCAAGGCCTGGGTATTTAATGTATGTCTTTATTAACAGGGTACCTGACAGCTGTGATGCCTGCGGTGTGACACTTGAAACCTGTAGGATTAAATGCAGGGCATCCTTTGTGTTGGGAAAGGTGAGCAAGAAAGGGAACTGTTTGCAGGAGCAGTTTTTCTGAACTCTTCACAGCCTGAATGGAAGGCGATGGTCCTTATAGTGTTTGTAGATGGCCCCTGCCTGCTTAATCACCCACTACAGAATTTACGTTTTGCCATCCTGAACTGCAGATTTCTTGCAACCATTACTTAGAGCTACTGACAGTTGATTTAACTTTCTTCAATTATTTTTTTCCATTCCCAGAAGGGGCTTTTCCAGGGTAGTACAAGTATACTTTGACTTTTCACAGACTTCCTCAGACTACAACAATTTTTGGAGTTTATGGCTCTTCATTGTGGAACTGGCTTTATGTGTAAAACAAGGAGAGATCACACCATGTTAAGCAGGTGGTTTTGGCCACTGTGCAGATTTCTGGCAGTGGTTTGTAGGCAATTGTTTTGTTTGGATTTACAAGCCTTTAACTTGTAGGTACACATTACTGAGGGATTGTTTTGGATAAATATATACTAGAGAGTTAGCTTTAATTTTAACCTTTCCTTTTATGAATGGAAGTCAGACGTAGCAGTAAATTTTCAAATCGCTGTGTAGGTTTTTCAGCTGCAAGCCTCACATGAAATTCAATCTGCCATATGTTATATTGGCTTGCAGGCTGCAGAGGTTAGTTTCATGATGTAACTTACTGCAAAAATTGTTTCAAGAGCTCCATCTTTTGAGGAAGGGCTCTGATTTTGGACATAGGAAAGCTGAATTAAGTCCCCAGATAATCCACATTATAAAGTCCCCAGATTGTCTCCACATAATCCACATTCCTGTTTCATTTTATGTTACGTCTACAATGAGCACAACATTTTTAAGCCCTTTACCTCTCATTCCTTATAGCAGCACACGAGAATGAAACAACAGGGCTACAACAGTGGAAGTCACAGTACCAAGAATGTGAAGTGTCCAAGTAAACATACTGAAAATTTAAAAGGCATTGTGTTTAAAACATTGTGAAATAGCATAAAAGAGTGTATAATGACACCATCATTGTTTTATTAAAGTAATAGTGACCATCAGTGTTGCCTCAAACACCTTTCAGCACTGTCTCATCTGCAGGTAGGAACTGGAATGAAGGATTAAGTTATTTCTATAAATGGTGCTTTAGGATGAAGATCCAAACCAAACTATTTTAAATCAATATATTTTGTGACACTTTCTGAATAAATACGACAATAATGTTGGAAAAGGCATCACTCTCTCCTCTGGGGAACCATGGAGTATTAGGGAATACCACAAAAGATGGTAAAATGTATTCATAATACCTGTATGTAGATAACAACTTCTTGCTCACAAAGTTATTTTAATATTTTTAATTTCCATCTAGAAACAAATGTTGAAAAATATTTAAGCTACCTTTATTGTTGTTAGCAACATGAAAGATGGTGTAAAAAAAATAAATTCCTACTATGGCCTAATATCACTTAAGAACAGAAGGCAATTTCTTGCATTTTCCACTGGATAATCAATGGATGGATATTCCTGTGGCTGTAGGAAGGAGTCTTCTTACTGACTGTACACAGTGGCACAGGATGGTAAGAAGGTTTTAGTGTGAAACAGAGGAAAAGGTAATCAAGCTGAAGCGATACTTTGCTACCACCTGCATCTCCATAAATCTCAAGGAGGAAAAACAGCACAGGCTTAAGCCTTGAGTGGCCACAGGACTGTCCTGAACAAGAAATTTTTGTAGTGTAAATCATTACAAAATGGAAAATTAAAGAATAATTAAAAAGAATTTTAAAATACCAATACCTGAATCAAACAAAGACGGATCCCTCACCTTACATTAGATATGAATGTGCAGGCTCTAGAGATTCAGACTGTCAGAGTGAGGATTACAGGTCATATTTTCTTGTTTCATGAACTGGGCAGTTTCTGCTTGTCATAAAGAGGAATTGAGAGCAATTGTAAGCAAAATAACAGCTATTTGCACCACCCAGATGACTGGATAATGGTTTGTTAGGCTTCTTCTTGGGAGAGGAAGAAAAAGGAGATAGATGCCTTTGCTGGAATTAAAAGAAAACTTAGTTTTGAAATGGACAATTACAAAAGTCAGTGTCATTGAAAAATTTCAAAACTGACCAAACTGGTTTTGGAATCTAAGCAAGCAGAAGGTTTCCAAGTTCAAAACCAACAAAACAGTCAAAATGGAAAAGGGAAAAAAATAAGAAAAGTTGAAAGGCAACCACAGGAGAGGGGACTGCAGAACTGTGGAGACTTGCATTTTTGATGCTGGACTCCATTGTTCAAATGGTTGTGACATATCAACTGAAAGGATGCACCCCATCATAAATCAGCACCAAAGTCAAACCTGTTTTGTTTACAGGCTACATAGTGAGAGAACAGCAAATATTCTTCAACCCCTCTTTGGTCTTAGAGCAAATTGGACAATACAGTAATTTTCCACTGAGGAAATTTTATACTAAATTAATATTTACACACTAATTCAGAGACAGTGTTAGAGGTATTGAAGGTGTCTTTACAGAATGAGAAAGAGTTTGAGAGTTGTGTGTATCCTTTACAGACTGTTGGGAATTAAAAAAGCAGAAATAAGGAGGATTGCTGCCTTCTTTTTCAAGACCTTTTTATACAACTGATTTCAATGGTCATTTGGCATTGCAGACTCTCAAGATGTTGCCATAGCTAGGGGTTGGAAAATGTATATACAGGAAATTAAAGGAAATAAAAAGAAAGCAAATCACTTTTGAAAGAGAAAGGCATATTCAGCTACATTTTGTAGAAGTAATTAGGAGGAAAGGCACTGAAATTTTCTCATATTCATTCGTTGAATGTGAGGAAAAGCAAATGCAATGGTGTCAGCTCAGGCTCGTGATCCTCACATCCACGGCAAGTGGGCTCTTTTCTAGGAATGTAATAGTTCTTGCAAAGTCTTTCCAGAAAGTGAGAGAGAGCAGTAGTATACAGTAACAATGTAATTTTGACAAAAAGAAACTCTGACAAGAAGATTTGCTTCCAAAGCCAAGCAAAAGAAATAAATTTTGCCATATTTACTTTGCCAATGAAAACCAGACCTCCCCCAGGGGCTGAAAAACTGTTTACAAAAATTCATGGATTCCTTCCTAAAGGCCTGGCAATGACACAAACCATGTGTGGTGTCTCCTTCAATGAAGACTTTCTCCAGGGTCTCTGAAGAGTCATTTCTGTCTTCTCTGGCATTCTTTCTCTCCTCACTTCACTGCTACCTCACTCCCTCTCCTACTTCTCTAAAAGAAACATAACTGTAATAAAATACAAATAAAATAAAATAAATAAATAGATAAATAAATAAATGCAGCAGCACAAAACATTGTGTTCAAATAATGTTTGAATGTTTCAGTGATCATCATCTTAACCATTTCACATACCTGAGGCAAGCAGGAGTAGGCATTCATTATAATGCGCTACCAGGCAAAAGAGAATTCAAAACTAATAAACTAATAATGTAAGAAGTATATGATTTTTTTTCCTTGAATAACTTTCTTTTTTCAGATAGGAATAATTTTTTGTCCTTACTGGTTAAGGAAGCTAAGGTTATTAAAAAACACTCAATTTAATGCCACTCATGATTATTTTACCTTTTTCTAAATGTCCTGGAATTTTTAAAATTCTGTATAAGAAAACAAGAATAGTATCAATCTATACACATACAGAGTGATGTCTATAAAGACAAAATTTTATGTCTTGTAGCTGCTGTGCAGTAAATAAGAGATACAGAGGAACAGGAAAACCTGGATTTGGCCTACAAAAAAAATAATGCATTATAAACATAAAAGGAGGGAGAATTTATATGGGAATTTTTAACCAGTCAACTATTTTTATGGACATCTTTTCAATTCCTGAAAATAGCAGTTGAAAATGGAAATGCTGACAAACATTTTGGTGCTCATAAGATTGTAATATGCTGTTTAATGCAACCAAAATTGCAAGGTATGCTTTTTTAAGCTTTTCTGCTAAGAAGGCAATTACGCAAGAATCTCGTTGAAGTAGTTTATAATATTATTAAACAGGCAACCTTAAATCAACTGGTGATTGAATCCTCAAGAGAGAATGTATTTCAGTTAAACTCGTGATTTACCGTACTTCTTTATATTTAAAAGTCCTTTAAACAGGGCAGACAATGGTGTTATACCACTCATGCTAGACTCAGGTTGAAAATTAGGGTGTTCCAGAATATAAATACTCTATTTTTGTTCTTTTCCTACTATCTTAATTTTAATGTTTGAAGAATATGTTGAAAGCTAGTTGTATTGGCGTTTTATTGAATCTTAGGGAAGACTAAACTTCACACATCTGGTGAAGGCAATCTTCTAAAGTGTTTGCTTATGTAAATTGAAAATAGGATTTTACCTGCTACATTTCTAAGCAATTTATTTGTGCTTGCAACTGTAACTAACAAAGATTACATTTTTGAATCCATATAATTCAATTTGTACTTCACTTTAATTCATGTTCCTATTAGCATTTTTTTTTCTATCCACATAGTCCTATGTTCATAAATATAAACTAAAAAGAGCTTGTTTGCAAAAAAAAAAAAGTGAAATTGCAACTCCCATAAATAATAATTCTTAATTCTGTGGTTCTTCTCTGACTAGAAATTTCAGACAAGAAATTTGCTATGAAATTCCATACTTTCAGAGAAGTTCCTATTCCAGGACTACGATTCCAGCTCAAATATATGTCATTTATTAATCATCTTCTATGAGTGAAATGGTGAAAACTAAAATATTTAATTTCATGTTTAATCTTTCATTATAAATAAATTCCAGTCACCTTGTCCTAATTGTTGTTATCTCCCTTTGAATGCTCTTCAACTCACGAATGTATTTGTTAATGCAGTATCCAGACCTCTAGGCAACGTTCCACATAAACATAATCAGGCTATCCTTATGCAGATTCTTCTACCTTTCTGAGCTGTAAAGAGAATATGCATCTTGAAATCAACTTAGCCTGATTTATTTATTTGCTGCTCAATTGTGACATCAATTTATATTCTTCTGTCCTCAGACTGCCAAATCAACACATCTCCATACATTTCACAGCCTATCTTGGTTAAATGTCATCTGAGCATTTCACCATCTCTAGCTGATATCCACCTCTGAATTACTGAAGATATGCAGACCCGAGAGGTCTTCTGGGTAGCCTCTAAGAATCCCCCTTGGTGCCCTATTATTTGCTGCTTATCAAAAATCTCCACTGAAAGTTCTTCAGCCCCTTTTCAATCCGTGTATCAGTATTCATACACAAGCCTCCACAAATTAATCTGAGGGTGAGATTTTGCGAGATTTGAAAGCTTTACTAAAATCAAACTACAATGCATCTGCCACTTCCCTTCACTCACAAAAATTCTGTGCAATACAAAGCAAATAAAGTGAGCCTGGTAAGATTTATGCTTTACAAATCAAGCTGCGTATTGCTCATGGTTATCTTTTAGAAAAATTAATTAGACTAACAGGGCAGCTATTGCCAACAGTCAGAATAGTATAAGTCTCCCGAGGACAGCTGTTCCTGTCAATTGCATCCCAAACTGAGAAAGTAGGCCCTTTCAGATTTCAGGAACTGGAGGGAGATAGCAGAGAATAGTTTGCAGCAAGTTTAAATAATAGGATCACAATAGTTTTATGCAACCCTAAAGTTTTTGAGCTTATAAAAATTTGAAATTCCTGACTTTGAAAGAGGTGTAAGGCAAAATTCACTGCAGCTCAGTTCATATAAATAGAAAGTAGAAAAGAGATGATTTATCCTAGCTGAAAATTAGTTTGTAAGCATGAATTAGAAAGAAATATCTCAAGCTATCATTGCAGGCATAGGAGTTAGTATATTTGTCTAAGAGTTATCAATGCACATCATCAGATACGTAAATTTAAAAAAAAAAAAGAAAAGTTCACATTTGTAGATTTTTTAAAAATGTAAATTTTAAGAGATGAAAGAGGTCAACTTCTTACACAACTCTGTTTATATATATGTCTGGGACAGGTGTGATTTGTATATATGTTAATTGAATTTCCAATTAAATTAAATGGAGAAATGCATCTCAGATTAAAATTAGGCTATATATAGTCATTTATCAAGTAATAATTAATGTCTTTGCTTTCCTTCATGAAGCTTCTGTCAGCTCTTTCCTTCAGCTTCTCATAGTCCCTCACAGTGAGAGCCCTGCCATGAATGTACTGACTACTTGCACCAATGATGATGCCTCTTTTCCATCAACCACCTAATCAATAAAGATACAGAACAGCATTAGCCCTTGAATTGTCCCTTGAAAAATACAATCTATATAGCCATTCATCTGTTCAATCCAAAGAAATCAAAGTTACTGTTTGAAATTTTACTTTCGTAGTCCATCTCCTGAGGGCTAAGATTAATTTCATTAATGTTGCAGAGGATTTCAGAGTGAAAAGAAATCCAGATCCAAACTTCACTGGTTTTATCAACATAATTCTGATGTCTACCATTGTCAAACATAAATATCTTCTCAGGAGAGAAGCAGAGGTAAAAGACGCATCAAAATAACTATCATTATGATTAGATTCAAAGTTAGAGTGATTTGCACATATATAATTAAGACTGTTTATAAGAATAGTTTCTAGATTTTAAGAAATTAATCAAGTGTATAAAAAAGTGGACTTGTGAATCCTTGTAGAATTCAAAACTCTGTTATGTATTTTTTATTTATCCCTTAACAAATTATTTGCCCATATATGACAGGAATATTAAAGCAATTTACTAGAAGAAGAGGGTTTTTTCCTCCCCTTTTTTAAAGTTTTATCCAAACAGTAGCCCTTGGCTAATATAAATTATCATAGCTCAGTGGTTCCAGTAGCTTTTACAATTTACATTAGAAGCCTATCGAAGGCAAAGTTTTACATAGTTGTGGAAATTTTAAAGTCATAAAAATCATCCATTCTTATACTGGCTGTGTGTATTACAAAATGCAAATAACATAATCCTAAAGTACTACCACAGTAGGAAAATGTGGAATTATTATGGAATCACTGCAGTGCTTAAAGTGGTGAACAGGTTTTGATTCAGCTCAGGGCAAGAATTAATTTTTCAGGCTTTTCAAAATCTGAGCCTCTCTGTATTGAAATGATAGGTAAGGTAATGTTTTGTGATCTTCTTCCTAACACATCAAAACCAGTCTCAAGGGAATAAACTCTATTTGCTTTTCTTACTTTCCACCTCAAGTAGGCTTCTTCCTGTATCCTTTCTATCCTTTTTTTTTTTTTTTTTTTTTTTTTTGGTTAAAATGAATCAGATTTTTTTTTCAGTTTTGAAGATGCAAAACCAAAAGACAGTACAAGAAGACTTATTATTACTTTAGCTGTTGAATGTTCTCTGGCAGAATGCTACGAAATTGTAACATAAAATATCAGCTATATCAAAGTAGTCTGTTTTAGAAAATAAGTTTTTAAACATCACACAGTATAAGGGATGGTAACGTATAATCTAGCTCACTTAACAGGTCAAGGGAGCTCAGGATATGATGAACCCAGGGGTGGCTCATCACATTTCCAGTCGTAACTTAGGTCATTCATGCGTATCTATATAAAGTATTTCCTCACATAAGCTCACTCCTGTTAATGAAAGTTTCAGTTTTCCTTCCTCTTACTAAATTATTAGTAAAAAGAGATGAAATTTAGAACCAAAGCAGTATTTGAACACCTACAACTGTCCAGGGCAAACTTTCTTGGCCTTTATAGTTTTGAGAAACTATAAGGTGAGGTGAGCTGCTAGCATATCTTCCTAATCAGCATAATTGTATATGATCAGAAGCTTATTTGAAAACATGAAAATAGTTATATGCCTCTAGAAGAACTGTGTGGATGTTAAAAATATAAGTTATATTTTCAGTCTCTGACATACTGACAGAATCTCTCACTTGTCAAACTCCTGACTTGGGTAGGCTCTTAGATCTCAACTTTGAACCCTGTGAGTTTGCATTAAAAGAGAAAGAACATTTCACTTCCACAAAGAGTACAATTATTTTCTAGTATGTATATCCATTTCATGCCTAATTCTTCTTCCCTAAGTTTGCTTTTGAACAACAATTGACAAATTGCCAAGAATCATAAATACATTTCATATTCATGCTACATAGCCTTGTGATTCTGATTGATAATTTAATGTTACAGAAAATCAGCAGTTTTTCTCTTCTTTTACAGACAGAAAGAATCATTTATCCTGGTTTGTTGAGAACACATTGGAGATCAACAATGTCCATAACCTGCTAAATTAAACCACGAAGATCCACAATAGAATTTAATCTTCTGTAAAATATTTTAACAGTAATATTCTACCCAACTGAACAGAAGTCTATCTGTAATTTTCATCTGTTGAGTTACAATTTCAAATAAGATGGGGCAAATAAAACATCAAAATACTTGCTTACAAATGAAGGCCACCTATGAGGGGTCAGACTCTAATTTTTAAATACCAAGAATTGTCAAGAGCTTGACCAATGGGCTTTCCTGGATTATCACATGTACAAGAAGCTAGAAGTGGCTTTTAAGAAGGGTCCACTTTAGGCAGAGGGAAAAGGGGACTTATTTTTAACAGAAATTTTGGCTTCAGAATAGTTATAATATTTTTTAAATCTTTTTGAAGTCGTGGAGGGCAGGATTTCTCTATCCAGTACTTTTCTGCTGTTTTCCTTTTAACATGTAGGAGAAATTTCTTGCAGAAATGGAGGTAGTAAAGCTCCTAAAACAGAGACAGGGAAACATCACCTATAGTTCTGTCAATACGTGTCTCCTTCAATCAATCACCTCTTCTCTGGCTCCTTCTGTAGTGATTCATTCTCTAAGGAGATCGTGGCAAGAGTAATAACAGATACAGGAAATATTTTGAAGTCCTCCATCCGAGGACAAGGAAGAGAAGGAAAGCCTTTCGTGAAAGACTAGTTTGCCCATATGAAGACATGTCTGAATACAATAGGCTGAAAGACTAGTAGGTGATTCCATGAATCAACAGTTGAAGTTTCCCAGGGATGCAAGTTTCCCTTCCACCCTGTTGTTTGTTAGTTTATCTGAACATAGAAGACACTTATAAGTGTCTTATAAGCTTTAACTTGTCATTCATTTCAAACACCATTACTAGGGAACTCATGTTTCTTCTAAAGCTGAAAGTTACATAACCACATTAGGTATTCATTTCTAGTGGCCTTTATTTTTGTTAAAATTGCCTTCTTCAGGAGCATTCAATTTACGAACAACAATTGACAAATTGCCATACATTAGTGTAATTACATATTACAATATTACATTAATACATAAAAAATCCATGTGGCTAGTTCCAGTGCTGCTGGCAGCAGGTTTCTGTGTGCAGCTTTGGTCTGGGCTAGTTAGTGCTCTCTCAGACAGCACCAACACACATTATGGTGGAGGCACAAAGAAAGGGGAATATTCCTAAACCAGAAGCTTGATGGCAGGGACTATTTTTCAGGAGGTGACACAGCTGAAACATACAAAGGAAGCCATAACACCTGACCTTAGAGACGACAAATGTCCCTCAGGGTGTTTTTCTTGTACAATAATATATCCTGCGGGATTTTTTATTAGTAATGGTAGGTGTGATGGCAAAAAGCAGCTGTCAGGATGCAGCATATGCCAGAGTCTCCATGAGGCCAAGTGATATGGAGACCCGATGGGTGCTCCCCACCAGGGCAGTGCCTGACAGTCAGGTCCTGTCCCATTGCCCTGACTCTGCTGTGGCCCTGCTGGGGCAGGGCCTGACAGACCTGGGGGCTGACATGGGGTCCTGCACCTTGACAGGGTAAGGGGAGGCCTCAGGAGGTCAGCAGGTACAATCGGACTATCAATGCCCCCATGGCCCTGCAAGAGCAACAGGAGAGTACCATTGGAGTTTATTCCCACAAATATTTATTTTCATAAGAAATTCAACATTATGAGTTTTTTTTCCTCATAATATATGAAATTGAAATGGGTAGCAAAGCCATCACAAAACTGCTGACATTTCTGCATGGCTGTTCAGCCTTCTATATTAAAAAAAAAAAAGGCTATTTATTTTGAACATGAAGTTCCATGAGTTCAAGTAAAGATCACCATAAAGGAGGTGACCCACAAGATCCTAAAATTGCCTCTTCTCTCTTCTGTTAGCAGCCTCCACCCTGAACAGTTTTCAGAATGACAGTGAGCGATAGCAAAATTAGCAAAGAACTGACCTTTCTATATATCCTGGTTTTGTCTGGGATAGAGTTAATTTTCTTCCTAGTAGCTGGCACAGCACTGTGTTTTGGACTTAGTACAAGAATAATGTGTTGAGAACACACTGATGTATCGGTTGTGGCCAAGCAGTACTTTCCCTAAGTCAAGGACTTTTCAGTTTCTCCCATGCTCTGCCACTGAGGAGGTGCATAAGAAGCAGGGAACACACCTGGGCCAGGTGACCTGAACTGGAAAAAGGGATATTCCTTACCATACACATCATGGTATAAATATATAAACTGGGATGATTTGGCTAGGATGGGCTGATCACTGCTTGGGCATGGGCTAGGCTTCAGTCGGAGGATGGTGAGCAATTGTACAGCACATCACTTGTTTCTCTGGAGTTTTCTTGTTTTCTTTCTCTCTTTTTGTTGTCTCCCTTTCATTACAATTATGGTTACTACAACATTATTATCATTGCCATCATCATAATCATCATATTTTATTTATTTATTTAAATTATTAAACTGTTACCTCAGTGGGTTTAACCTTTTTTCCTATTCTCCTCCCCATCCCACTGGACAGGGTGGGTAGTTTGAGCAAGTGGCTACATGGTAATAAGTTGGCAAACGTAGCTTAACTAAGTCAAGTTATACATATGCCACAATTTTTGATTCAGTCATTGAATGAATAGTCTGTGCCAAAGGCAATGCTGAAAACTATTAATCAGAGGCCAACACTAGTCCTGCAGGTGTTGGGGGTCTTATAAAGTATCTGCATCTAAAACCAAGGATCAGACATTTAGACAGGAAAGATTTGTGAACCCTTTTCTACTGTGCTTTTTTGATGGACTAATTTATTTGGCTGCTTTTTTTCATTTGGCCTTTATCAGCTTTTCTTGTGCCCCATTTGAAATGTAAGCTATATTGATAAACATAGATTTGGCCTCTCAATGCAACTTCTTCCATCCATTTAAAAAAATGTCACTGGTACAGTCAGGAAGATGATGGCACACATGATCAGTGACACTTCTATTCTCACAAACACAAAGGGGAGCAAAGCAGCCATTTAAGCAGAGGTATTAGACAAGGAGGATTATGGACCCTTTAGGGAACCTTAGAAAACTCTAGCTTGTCCTCTCCTGAGTCAGTAAGAGTATTTCTGAAGCATGGATTTTATTAAATCTCCCACAGCTAAGATTTTGTTGCAAGAAGTTTCTTTAATACTTAAGGGGTTTTTTTACATTACATTCAAACTAAGTGCATGGATATGAATAAACTTTGATTGATTAAAAAAAAAATAACATACCCATAAGTACTTTCAGGAATACCAACTTTAAAAATTCATTCTATGAGTATCCATGGCTGTGAACAGGGATTATTCAGATGATTTTAAGAGTCAGCACTAAAGGAACATAATCCTGCAAAGTATTTTCAGGGCTTTTAGATTGTATCTACTTGCATATCAAAGTGAGAGTCAAAATTATATTGTGCCTTGATTGTAACTCAAATACCATGTCGAATATTATCATTAACAGCTGAATCATATGTAGGAAATAATTTCTAAGGGCAAAGATAGTTTACAATAACCTGTAATATCTGGCACTGAAATAGAGTAGGAACATTGAAAAACTCTGCTCAAGGTGGTAACATTTGGGTGGGCATAATAATTTTTAAGATGCCTGAATTAGATCACACTTGTTCATCTGAGCAAGCTGAGCACGGATCACAGAGAGAAGGACAGTCTCAGTGACTGCCTACCTATAGCAATATATTTGAAGAATAAAGGTTTAATATTTCCACTGACCAGAATCTCAATGCTTACATTACAGCTTCATGAAGAATTATCAGCTGGCACTGTAAAAATCCTTCAAGGATTTTTTCTGCTATCCCCAAGCAAGCAGTGAGAAGTAATTATGTTACTTGAGAGAGGAGAAAATGAAGGCATGATAAAATTTTGAGGGTTTGGTAAGGTTTTTTTTTAGCATAAAAATAAGCAGTAAAAAGCACTGATTTTGTTGTTGAGGGGTGGTTTTTGGGGATTGTTTTTCCCACTTACTGTTCACCTTCCAGCTCTACTATCAGTTTAACCCACCTATCAAATTCCTCTTCTGAAACTCTTCTAATTCCATTTTGCCTTAGCTTCAAAAGTAATTGAAATTGCTGTTAAGGAATACCTTAATTTCAGGTAGCTCAGGGTAGGGGTGCAGATGCAGTGGAAGCTGCAAGTTGAGCGCTAGGTGACCAGAGCCCAGGGCAAGTTATCCTCTATTACTCAGAGGAACTGCAGACCCTTTGAGTAACAAAGGTCCCAGGAACTTGTATCTCAGCCAGGGAAATGGAAAATGAGAGATACAGCAAAGCTGAGTATTCTGTAGGAAGATCTGAGACTTTAACACACTTGGAGTGTGAGGATATAAAAGCCCAGAGATTCTTTGATGTCCTCCCTAGGGACACCAGCTCAGGCTGTTTCTGCATTACTGCACCTTGAGTAAATGGCTGTATGGAAAGAGACATCTGCCTTAAGAAAATCAGGGTTGAACCACTGAGGAAACCTGGTCTGACTGTGGAGTGGGTGTGTGGGGAGCCAAGGGGAACATGTTGGGCACGGGAGCTGCCCATGGCAAAGGGGCTCTCTGGCCTTGGGACTACAGTGGCAGGCTCTAGCCTTGGGATGTGGCTGCCAGGCAGTCTCTAATGTGACCAGACTGCAAAGTTTCCTTAGTACTGCCACTTTTACTTCAGTTGAGGTGAGCTGCTCCACTGACTTTTCTGCAAGGAATTTGTTCAACATTTTCCCAGGGAGACTGGAACCCACAATAACATTACCATGTTTTTTTGCGTGGAAATTTCAAAACCCACACAGGTCAAAAATCAAAAAATACACCACAGAGAATACTGGGGAGAACATTCCTGTATGGGCAGGAAGATGCACTGCTGGACTTAATGAGCCCTTTGGTTCTGTGACAACTTCTACAAAATCAGATAAGACTCTGATATTCAGAGCTGGAAGTGTGATTTTAGTTCTGGATCAGTTTGGTGTCTTCATTGGATACCTCTGCACAGTGAACTTGGGAGATATGTTTTTATGTATGTAAGCATTTATCAGTTGCTAATCTTCACTTGGTCAGTGTCATTACTTGGAGTCCTTGAGCTCTTAGGGAAAGTTGCTTCTGGAAATGACATTACAATTGCTGTAAAATTGAAGTCATTCCTGGAAAACACCCCCAAGTATCTGTGATATCTCAGTCACTTTATAACATGTTAAATTATTTATAGCTCATAGCATTGCAGGTGGAAAATACTATTTCCATTTCATTGCAATGATTGCTGATCATCAGAATGATGCATAGAATTTTTGTTCATTTCTGTGGTAGAGATACATTTTCAAATATTCATAACTCTGTGGAAGAAATATTTTTAGCTATGAAATTCTACACAGGTTCTTGTGTAGATACATGAACAAAGCCACTCATTGAAGATGTTGGCATTAAAAAAAACATAAAAATAATTTTTTAAAAAATTTTAAAAAACATTTTGGGAAAAATGTGTTTATTTCTAGCTCCACAGTTCCCAGGGATTTGTACATGAGTCATTTTCTCTTATGAATACACTGAGTGTAGGTAATATTTCAGGTCTAAAATTTTGCAGAAGATCATGCAAAAAATTGCACACATGCATGTATTCATCAGAAGCACCTCTTGAAATATGCCATCCTGGTTTTTATGTTATAGTGATCACTTCGGGATATGCAACCCTTTGTTTTATGCAATCCTTTTTAGAAGCCTTTCCCAATGCCAGAGGTCTTGGAAAGGACAGACAGGTGATTTAAGTTGTGGACTATTTAAAAGGTGATCAAATGCCTTACTATTATGAAAGTTTAAAAAAAAAAAGAACCAAACAACACCAAAACAATCCAAGTGGTTTGTAGCCCTGGTTCCATGCCTGAAGTGTTTTGGTTTTCTGAAATTCTTTTCCCAAAGAATTTTCTGTAAACAAGAAAAATGTTTTTATAACTGTACCTTTGTTATTCATTCCTTTTCCTAGGCGATTCTTCTTCTTGATGTCCCTCCAGTCTGACCAATGTGATTGAAGAAGTTTGCCTTTGTTTCACCAATCAAATTTTCTGTGTAAAATAGTATAAAAAAAACACATCCCAAAAATAAAAAAGTCATTTTCAACCTTCTATATCTTGAAGTCTGTATCATTATAGTATAAAACAGTGTCATCCAACAACACAATTCTTTTTTCTCTGGGAACTTTCTACTGTTTCAACTGCTGCTGGCAGTAGAGTGACAATTAGGCTGTACACTTCCATAAATGAGCTCTTTCCTCGTCCCTCTGTTTTAAGTCTAAGCATCCAGCCTTCTAAGAGCTCACAGTTGATCTGACACACTTCTTTAGTCTCTTTAATATGGAAGAGGAACATGGCAAAAGTGTGATAGAGTCCTGGACTTCTCTAGTCCAAACAATGTCCACAGCAGGGAGACATGTAGAGGCCTTAGAGTATCAAAAGATTTGGGGAGAATCTTCACTGATTCAGACTGAATGCTTGTTAACTTTTCCATGCAGCAGCGACAGCTCAGCTGTCCTGTAAAGCAACTGAATGCCAACAATAACACAATTCACAAAAGGAATTTCTGAGACACCTGTCAGCAAGTCTAGCAGTATCTAAATTGAAATGACATAAGAATTAGGTATCTCTCTGGACTCACTAGAAAAGAAGAGAATTTCCTAGTCTTTCCTGAAGACCCAAGGAAATGAAGACAGTAAAAGCAAAGAGAACACGACAGTGAACAGGGTGACAAAAAATACCCAGTTCTCCATAAAGTATTCAGAAAACTGTAAGTCATCCCACTGATGTATTTCTTTTGAAAACCCAGTTTTAAAACCACATCTTTAATAGACATGTTTACTAAACTAGAAATATAAATATATTTTTAATATCTCCTGAATAATGAATGTAATAATCCATCTCATCTAGGCAAGTGCAACTGTATTACCAGTTACCTTTCTGAAAAATACAACAGATTTCCTAACAGCATTAGTGATTCCGAGGATGTTTCATGGCAACAGATTTAGCATTTTCCTCAGACTAATGTATTTTAATATTTCTTTTTTTTCTGCAATCACAAATTCCCACTCTTACCCTGAAATTCCATGTTTGAAAGTCTACTTGAAATTCTCATTTCAGTTAACCAAACATTTTGTGGGTTTTTCATTATCAGTGGGTGATGAAACAAAACACTGGCAGCATAACCTTCTTGCCCTATACTTGCAAATATCAATGTCATATCACCATAGCTATCATCTTATCTTCACTTCACAAACAACAAAGGAGTTCCTCTTCCAACACTTTAACATTTCACCAAGTAAGATTAGAAAGATGGATCAATCTAAAGGGGTGGTGTCCCTTCTATTTGGGCCTACAATCTAAACTTGGCGCACAATTTTTCAGAAATAAGATGTTAATCAAAATATATCACTTAGCTATTCTACATAGAATTCTATGTACACATTGTTTGATCTGGTTTTTTTTCATGGTCTGTGTCCATAGTTAATTCTGATAATTGCAATTAAGGAAATTTCAATCAAGGAAAAAATATATGTATTGGTGATAATCCTAAGGCCTCTCTCTTCAGGAAACAAGCTCAAACTTATCTGACATGATTGTGTGAGTATCAGCAATCATTCCTTTCTAATGCAGGAAAGTGAAATGCATTTGAGTAGATGTTGGAATTATAATTAAGCATAAGCAATAGTAATTCACAGAAACAAATCCCTCTAGGTTGTACCCCCACTCTCAAGCAGTCTTGTGTTTGAATGTTGATCCCTGAGTCCAAACACTTACTTAGGAGTCAGTGACTTCCTCTTCCCCTCTCCGTCACCCTACCCCTGTATCTCACCTGATGTCTCACAAGCTCCACAGCCCATCCAGGGTTCTGCTTCCCCAATCCAACCCTGCCAAGCCACATTTCTCTTAGCATGAAACACCCAAATCCTTTTTGCGTGCAAAGCAAAGCGTCGGAGAAAAAGGAGCTGATGAAGACTGGTGTCAAATTTATAGATGGGACAGGGGGCAGAGGAGATATATGCAAGGTAAGTGTGAGCACTAAGCAACTGTGATGGTAAACAGCCATTTGACTATACTGCTGATGTGCCATAATTTCATTCATTTAGTGCCCTGGCTTTGCATGTAGTGTCTTCAGAAAGGAAGCAGACAAACAAATAATTGTCTTGGAAAGAAAGGTGTCTGCCAGGGAAAAGCTGGAGCTTCCCTTGGAATGGAGAATGTAAACCCTTCCCCTCTGAATTATTAAAATTTTGAAATTAAGGGGTTTTCAGGCAAAGATATGGGAATAGGAAAAACAGTTCTTTACTAGGATATTAGAAATGTAATAGTACAAAAAAAAGCAAACTAACAAAAAAGAAAAACACTGTCAGAGTCAGAACATGACCTGACACCCTGATGGTCAGGGCATTGGTAGCAGTCCAGTCAAGTCCTCCTGGAGTGACAGATGTGGTTCTTATGGAGCAGAGATGATCCTGTAGAAGGGTGTAGTTTTCCTCTGAAGGTCCAGTGGTGGCAAAATGGGTGCAGTCTTCCTCTGGGAATCCAGTGGAAAACAGGCTGCTCTCCTGGTCTGAATTGCAGGTTTTACCCAGGTAGGAATGCTTGATTCCTCCCATTGGGTGGAGCATCACACAATGGGATGATGTAAATTTATCAGTCATGTGGTGAGCCTTATTGGCCCATTAACAGAAGATAGAAGAAGAACAGAACAGAAGAAGGGGATCCCTTGAGGGAGAATGAGTCATGGAAGAGATAAGAACACTGCCCCACCTGGTTTTGAGAGCTGGCCCATTAACAGAAAGACACCTGCCCCCTCCCTCCCAGAGTTATGAGATAAAGAAAAACACCTCTTCAACCAGTTTCAACAGATTGGGAATAGAATACATCTTGCATTGCAACCCAAGACAGGAATAAAAACTCAGTCAAGTTTTTCTCTGTTTTTGTACACCTTTCCTTAAGAAAAAATGGTTTACCTTGTTTTAATTTGAAATGCAACAAATCCCAGAGCTGTCTAAGAATGATCTCACCATTTTGAGGTGAATTAGCAAATACACGGAGCACCCAAATCAAATTCCAGTCCAGTTCTTTAGATACATCCAGCAAACACAGTATCGTGCACAGTGGTAACAAAAGTAAAGGAAGAATGAGCGTTTCCTGCTTCCTTCCCTCTCTGCATGTGCTAAATAATCTACCCACAACAATCTAAACCACACAGAAGTATCATATATTAAAGACAATATCTTTAATTATTTGCCAAGCTTCAGAAGTTCCTATCCCACTTCATAACTCATGGAAAGATGAATTTGTTCCTTTTCGTGGTGTAGGCTAGTAGTCATGATACAACCACAGCCAATAGCTCTGTTGATGTCTCAAATAGTTGTAGTTGTCTCAACTTCTCAAAACAAGTTCATCATCACAGTGGTGATCCTCATGTTAGCCAGGTGACTGTCCAGAATACACCAATGTGACTGACCAATAAAACCCCAAAAAGTGAAGAAGACTCAGAGGAGACAGCAAATGTGTCTACAAAATTCAGAATATGATGCAGGATGTGACTGATCACAGCTGTTACAAAAAACCTGACTTGTATCTCAACACAGAAGGGCGTGGAGAGTAGCTTTTGTTTCAGCTATCCAACAGTTGAGATGGTCAGATGATGGTGTGTTTCTCCCTGAGTTTGTTAAAAGAGTTTGAATGTTTCTCTGAGTTCCCCAGCATGAGGAAAGTGAATAGGTAGTTTAGCCCAACATAATGTATAAAAAACAGGCAACTATGAAAAAAATTTTTGTAGTGAGCAGTGGGCTTGAGCTGGCTTCAAGCCAGATAATCCTTCCAGGAAACTGAGGACTTCCAAGGTCATGAGAGTGAAAATATTATGGAAACTAATGACAGGAATTACATTGGTAACATGATTGAACTATGTCTTGCAATTACTACATTTTGCTAAGTGTAACTTACAGTTGTCATTTTTATTATGATTTTAATATATATTACTCCGCTAAATCAGAAATCTCATGTAGTACTAATAACCTAGAAGTAAGCAGATTTTGTAATAAACTTCGTTAAATGCCGTCCATGTGCTGAGTATCTAAAACAATCTTGTCAGACAGTATTGGAGTCTGACAGCCAGTAATGACTTGACTTTAGGCCCAGTTGGCCATCAGTTTTATTCACTTCTTCCAGAGCTCTACTATTCCAAAATTTAGATATAGTAATTTAAGGTGCAGGTAATTTGACCCAGACAGAACCTTTTTTCCATCAAAGAAGTCTTGCAACAGAAAGTAAACTGTAAGGATTTTTATTCTTTTAAGGCTTGTTTGGTTCTTATTTAAAGCACTTTGTAAAAGAGTACTTTAAAATATTATGTAAAAGGAAATTATTTATTCAGTGCAGGAATGGTAACTCAAAAACATTTTTTCCCCAGACATATTTTCTCTGGTTATCACTTTCTATTCACAGCAGTACAATTTTCTGTTCAAATAAATAGAGGTTATGTAAGGAAAAAAAAATTATAGTGTCCTCTACAGTAGCATCTCCTAATAAAAAACAATAAGTATTGTGCAAACCAGCATGTTACTGAAACAATGTTGGATACTAAATCCATTTGGCATCACACAGATCAAACATGGGTGATTAATTACAGACCTAATAGGAAAAGTAAACAATCCATCCTCATTGCAGAACAGTAAGCATATATCTTCTTAATCACAGTGGGATTATAACATCCTGCTCTCCACAGGTGTGTAACTTGGTGTCACCAGCATCTGCCATGAATCATATAGAGTTATTATTCTCACTTTACAGTAAATAGGGATGAAAACAACTATATGGTATTCAATTCCTGCTTGTACTAAAAGAAAAAAAAAAGTTACATACAATGTGGACTGTAATATTTCTTTTTTGTTGTCTCATTTGGCAACATTTTTCCAGCTATTATCATCATTATGCAACACATAAATCTATTATCACTGGCAACTGAGTTTATTAACTAAACAGCAATTATAATGCTATTGAAGGACTACAGCAGAGCACACAGGTATCACACTTTTTTTCTTTACTATACTGTGGTATTTCTGTTAAGAACAAGATGTAAGCTAAGTACATTTCACCCAAAAATATAAACGTCAAGGTTTTGCTCTGAACTGTTGTTTTTTTGTTGTTCTGTTGGGGTTTTTTAGCTTGAAAGCTGGCTTTTTTTCCCAAGAATTTGTGACCATTTTTACTTTACCCAGATAAGTGCCACTGCTAAGTGCCAAATTGGAAGTTATGTTCTGCTGTAAACACTCTGTATGCGTTACAAACTAGAGGAAAACTTAAGTTACTTGGGATCCAGGCTATCTCTTCCATCATTACCACACTGCCATTTTTTCTGCATTTTGCTAGAGGAAAACACACCGTGTTGGGTCTGACAGTGAGGGAGGAGAAGGTACTGCAACTCCATGTCCCCAGGCCACCCCAGGCAAAGCCTGTTCCCAGTAAACACACATAGAGAATGCCCATTTGGGCTTCCTCACCTGCCTTTGTCTTGCTCTGCTACTTTGTGGGTATGTGCTTGAGCGTTTATGACAAAATAGATCTGTTGTATCCCTGAATTATATTTAAGGAATTTTAAAACCTGGATCCATCCAGTGCAACGTAATTGGTTTGTGACCCAATTGAAAAGTTATACTCTAGGCAATGTACTTTGTGCTATTCTTGGTAACTCAGTGACTTGGAACCCAATCCAAAATTCAAAAAAATATATGAAAAACTCGTCTTAATTTTCTCATTGTATTTGCATATACATGAAGCAGAAGAGGATTTTTCTGCCTGAGTCTGTTCCATGAAGCTAAAGAGATTCAATCCTTTAGCACAACTTGCTTGATTTTGCTGAATTTTGAGAAAGATGGTAGTTTTCTTTCTTCTTTCTTATTTCTTCCAATACGGGATTATCATGGATTAAGGGTAACCAATTTAACTATATTCAAAATACCTATGTAAATATGAAAGAAGAAACTTTTTGGACATGAGAACTGCACTTAAACTGTTTGTGTCTTCAAAATAAACCTTTGTAGAGCATGAGTTCCTGTCATTTTTCTGTCTTTATAACAAAACTGCATAGTAATTGACGCAGGGGAAGACAAATTCATGTGCTGATTCAGGTAAAAGAAGTGGAAAATGCCAAATCCACCCACTTTAATAATGGAAAGCCAGCATTCATTTAGGATTAGCTGGTTATGTTCTGCAGGTTCTGCTCACGCTGCAATTATTGTTTCATTTTGTTTTGAGTGAATGAGCATGGTGCCTAGTTGTATTTTAAAATGAATCCTTTCTGTCAATTTTGCTTTTCCTGCTTCATAGATTCCTGATGATGGGTTGTAGTGAAGTGTAAAGAAAGTTGTATACTATATTTGGGAAGCAGTACTTTTTCATACAGTAAGATTCAATATGAGATACCTGCAATGATCCAGACTCTACAAAGCTGGTGTAACTAGTACTGCTCTTTCTTTTCTTTTTCTTTTCCCTTTTTTTTTCCCTTAATACATAATCCAGACGTGTGCCACTGCTCTGGCCAATTGTATAAAAGCACTTTGTAGAAAAGCCATGTCACTAACTGGCTGAAAATCTGATTAAGTGCAGACAGATCCTAAGGCTAGGAAGACACAAGTGTATTTCGTGGCTATCAGATTACAGTTTATTTGGTTCTAATGCTTTTTGTGTATTCCATGACTTCTTGACCGGTAAATCTTTAACTACCTACATCATATCAACTCATCATTTTTAAACATATGCACAGATAAAAAGAACATCTTTTTATAGGGTTTGGTTGAATGATGACTGAAGTTCTTATATTTATAGAATGGAGAGTTGTATTCTTTTAACAAGGTTTTGATACTTTAGGATGTTACTGCTCATCTCTTACCACTTTATTTCACTTCTGGCAATGTAACAAAATCAAAACTTAATTGTAACTATTTACCTTGCACAAAATAGATCAATCTGTTCCTCTAAATGTGTCACATGAGAACAGCAGTCAAGTCCAATTGATTTCAAAACTATGTGGTACAACTACTACTGTAGTATTTTCCCTAAGATAGGTTCAGTCAATACATTTGTTGCTTTTAAAAAGAAATATTCACCAGGCTGATTACGATTTTTTTACACCAGTTGCCTCATGCCTATTAAAAATTACCTGTATAGGTATGGTTTGGGTCCATTAAAAAGTATAAAAATCTAAGCACATACTTTTCTTTAACTTGAGGTTTCTGCTTTTGCCTTGAATCTTCTGAGTCTGAGCTCATACTCAGCCCATCAGTCTTACTACCAGCTCTAACAGCTCCTGAAGTGTGCTACAGACTTGCAGGTGATTATAGAAAAGTTAAAATAAGGGTTTAGACGGATTAAGTGATTCTGTATGTTATCTCAAAGACCTGTAGTTCAAGACAGAACAGTTCAAATAATTCATTGCTTTTTTCTTTGATAAAAATGTAGGTTTTAACCTTTTGGGAAGTCTTTTTCTACAGTGTCAGCAGCAGTTCTAACCTGTCAGTTCAGCAGTACTTCACAACTACTGCAGTTCACTTTCTGTGAGATAGGGAAAAAAGAAGCGAGAATGATACTCAAGCCCTTCCAGGACCATGAAAAATGCAAGATATGAGTGACCATATCTTGCTATGAGATATTGAAACTATAAGGTTAGTTTCAAAAAACAGTTGAATGAGGGCAGATTCAAAACTTCAAGGCAGAAGTAGGTAATATATAGAAAAATGATTGCAAAATGAAAAGGTTCCTCTGTGATGTGAGAACTGGTTCAGGCGACATGGGCTTAATGACTTCCTCTGTCATAGACTGCCTCAGAGACTTTAGGAAAATTACCTAATCTCTTCTGAGCCATGATATAGAGATAGTGTATTCCTTTTATTTGGATTTTTTTTTCCTTTCTTTTCAATTTAAATTCGAAAAGAATTTTTCTTATGATGCACCCGCAGAAGTCTTTTAGCATTGTCTCCCATAACTTTCTTATTGACAAAGTAAAGTACAGACTAGATAAATGGACAGCAGGAATCAAACATGTATTCTCTTGAGAACAGGCCAGGGTGTTCCGTGTGCTGGATACAGATGGTTGCAGTCCATTTCTGCCAGCTCTCCAAGGCACCCACCACACAGGACATGGCTGAGCCCGTTAGCAAAGGGGGTCATGCCTTTGTAGTAATATATTTAAGAAAGACAAAGGAGCACTGGAGAGAGGTAAAGAGGAGGGAATTATAGGGAAACAGTGGGGAAACACCAAGCTCAGGTGAGCAGGACATGCTCCGTGGCAGGGCAGGCATACCCCAGCAGGGACTGCAGCTTGTGGAACGCATTGCAGAAGAAAATTTTCCCTAATGGGAACATGGTATATGGACGATCCCATACCAAAACAGTTACACCTTCAAAGGATTTGCACCCTGTAGAAGAAGAGTGAGAAAGGAGGAGCAGCAGAGAAAACCCCCTACCACATCATACAATGCCAATTGTCTCACTGAAAGGACTCGGTCTAAAATCCACCAGTAGCAAGGTGAAAGGAGAAGAGCCTGGACTGAAGTTGAGTTTGGGAAAGGCAAAGGAGATGTGGTTTTGCAAGCATGTGCTTGTTTCCTTCTTTGCTTTTCTTTCCCAATAACTTAATCAGTACCCAAATATCTATATTATATGAAAATAAACTAAGTCAAGTTCCTCAGAGTCATGTGTCTGCTGCCTATGTCAGTAACTCCTAAGTGATCTCTCTGCCCCATGAGCTTTCTCATTCTTTCTATTTGCCTGTCAGAGTTTATGCAGCACCTGAACACTACCCCTAATCATTGTTTATATGTGTATTTGTTTTATACATTAAACCAAAAGCATCCCAATAAGAATTATGAGTCAAAAAATATGGAAAATACTTTTTTATAGAAAGAACCTTTGTTCTTATACTGAAGATGAAGGTAAAAACCTTGCTTATACAGTTACTGCCTTTCAGGTGTGCAGATATCAAAATTAATATATCCTGACTAGATATCTTCTAGAATATTCATCATACAAAAAAGGTAGATCAGGCATGTAGACGGTAAAATACTACATTCTACAGACTTACTTTATTAATTTGTTCAGTATTGTCACAGACATTTTCTATAGCCATTCTTCTCAAAGGATCAAACCAGCCCCTTAGACCTGATTAATTCTTCCCTATCATCTGTAGGTATATTCAGTGTAAAAATAGACTTAATATTAGATTAATGGAATAGACTCTGCTCAAGTGTTACAGCTAATACCATTTAGGACTACTGACATATTGCAAAGATTTATAATAGCAAAGTCATTTGGAAACTTGGATTCTTAGCAGAGACCTAACATTCAGTTTCCTTGATAGTTACCCAAACTCAGTAATCTGTCCCTATTCGAGCAGAAGATTATGCAGCTTTCTACATTAAATAATATTGCAAAACCCTCCAATAAATGTGCAAAATATTAGAATAAATACTCTGTTAATCTACAGTAATGAGAAATCTATCTTGTTTGTTGGGTAAGTTGAGTTTTTTTTTCTAAAGCTTAAATGAAAGTTGAAATATTCGCCAACTACATGAGAATACACTTGGTATTATTTCAGGTGTGCTTTTCTAAAGCATTTTCTGCTCTTGTACTTTATTTCAGCAGGTTTCTATCTAAAAGAAAAAAAAAAAAAAGGTACCTAATTCTCCACTCATTTTACCTGTCTAACCAGAAGTAATCTGTCAAAGACAGTAGTTACTCCTCTTCATATTTATATCTGAATAAATTCAAATTAATTGCCTACAGATTTGAATAAGAATAATTGCACAAGTGATAGCAGAATTTATCCAGTTTTACTTTACAGGAGAAAAGTTCTGACTAAGATAAAGTTATCTTTCTTCATAGTAGCCCTTATATTATATTTTGGGTATGTGACTATAATGATGATGACAATACATCAATGTTTTGGTTATTGCCAAACAGAGCAGCATCAAGGCTTTGTATCTTTCTCATGCTGTTGACCCAGCATAGGAGCTGGGAGTGGAAAAGCGGTTGGGAGGGTACACAGACAGCCCAGCTGACCCAAATTGGCCAGAATGAACTTCAGCATATAGTCCTTTGTCTTCCCAAGCAGCTGTCCTGCCTGCTGTGGCTCTGCTTTCCAGGAAATACCAAAACATCTACCTGCCAATGAAAAACAGGGAAGGAATTCTTTATTTCGCTTTCCTTGGGCATGTAGCTTTTCTTCACTTATTAAACTCAATCCATGTCTCAAACCATGTGTTTTCAATTTTTGCTCTTCTGATACTTTTCCCTATCCTGCTGTAGGAGTGAGTAAGTGAGTGAGTGAGTGAGTGACTGACTGACTGACTGACTGACTGACTGACTGACTGACTGACTGTGTGGGTGCTTAGCTGCTGGTCAGCATCCACACACAACAAGCACCCACATCCTCAGAATCATTCCTTGGAAAACAGAAAATACATATTACACAGGATGGCCCAGTGAAAAGTAGGACTTTTCCAAGAAATCATCCTAAACGTTACATGAAAATTTCATGCTACCACCATATCTAGCTGGGAGGAATTTAGTGGCAGAGAAGAGCATTAGGAGGCTTTTTTTCTGAGAAGAAAGTAAATGAGAGATATGCTAGGGGAAAATTTCATTAAATCACCATACTAAAAATTGAGTTGGTTTTGGACACACTATAGGCTGAAATAAAACAAAAATTTAGAATTTGTACAGCATATACATAAGTAAAACAAGCTCTTCAAGCTGTCACTAGGCTGGCAAGAAGTGGTAGATAAATCTGGGATGTACTCTCATGTAGGGAGAAAGTCTTCATACTGTTCTTGATCTATCCGCTACTCCTGGCATTCATGAAACTCAAACAATAAAAATGCATTTAGTAAAAAGCCTTATGCTTTTTGCAACAATTTAGTCTTCCATTACCTGTTTCCAATCCCAAGCCAATTTCCTTCTTGTAGCTCTCATACTTCCTATCTCTATCAGAAATATCAGGAGAGGAGAGGAAAAAAAATGAAGGAAAGAAAAAAGAACCTGCCTGGGACTATTGTTACCACTCTACTTCCTATTCAAACTTTAATCAAAATATAAAACACATCTTTCCCCTGAAAACATAAGAAGGACTACCTGCTCTCAAATGTATGACATAAATTGGGCCAAAATTTTTCTTAATTTTTTCTTCCTATTTTTTCCTCATTACATCACAGCTGCACCTTTATAAAGAAGACATAAGAATGACATATGTAGCCCCCAGATTCTCCTTCTTAATTATTTTCTAATTTCTTGACTGCTCTGTATCTTTTTGTCTTCTGACTTCTATGTGTCAGCATCATTTCTGCTTTTACTCTATCCCAGTTTCACCTCACTTTATCTTCTCCATCCTATTTGCTCTTCTATATTTTTAAACGACTCACCAGTACATGTCTATAGATTTATATTCCTTTCTCTTCTTATCATTTTGATGATTTCTATCCGTCAGTCATCCTTTCAAGTATTCCCATGTTTGTTTAAACTCAAGAGCCAATGTTATATGGGTAAATATAAAACTCTGTCTGCCTTTGTGTTATAAAGCTGCCTTTGACTTTTTGAGCTGTTTTATGTTTTTGCATTTAGCTGAGATTTAGGATCTGGGAATATTTCAAAATATTTAAGATCATTGGGAATTTAGGAAAGAGTATAAAACACCTACAAGAAAGATAAAAAGGCCTGGATTCTGGGTTATGCAGAGAAAGTTTAAGAAAAATAGGCATTGGAGATTGGCATACATTTCCAGAGACCTCTGAGTGATTTTAGATATGCATCTCCCACTTCCTACTCCTTTTTCTTGTTGTGAGACACAGTGTCTGCTAAAGCAAATGAAAAAATAGCAGGGCATTTGAAATGTGATTCCTGTGTCACACTGTGGGCATCATGGCTGGTGGCCAGCCAGCTGGATTTAGCTATTTACCCAAGACCAAATCTTCAGTGGGTGCAAATCATTAGGGGTCAATCAAAGACAAGAACTATGATATTTTTTACCATCTGAGTAACACTTCTCCAGGGAATTTAATTTCTCCAGAGGTGAACAATACATTCTACCCACTGTACCAGATGGATTAAAGGCTGCCTTCTCTGCCCAGTCAAAATAAGAATTATTTCAAGCTCTTATAGTCTTGAATAGTCTTAAGTCAGCATATATACATAATACATATATATACAAATAAATCTATTATATAGCATATGAAAAATATGCATTGAAGTTTCTGTAACAGATTTCAGTATTCATAATTTATAGTTAAGAGGTGTATTTCAGCCATACATTAAAGTTGATATCATTTGGCATTTTTTGATCTATTCATGACTTCAGAATCTGGGGACATGCAAACTGGAATAAGGTAATGTGTTTGTTCAAGGCATAAACTGTGAGTTCTGTTAATCATATTTATGTTTTTCATTATGGTACTATGTGTTTAAATGTAAAACCAAAAAATATTCAGTCCTATTTTCTTTTTTTTTTTTTTTCTAACAGACCTTATTGTCTATTTCACTGACCTTAGACCTTAGGATTGAGAATCAACTTCGCACTGTAAACACCTGGGCCAGGATTCATCTACTGATAGCTTGCATGTAAATACAGATTTCAAGTGTGAGTCATAGACTTCAAGCCCATGCTTCCACTAAAAAGTGAACTTTAGTAGAGTAGAGAGAGCTTTGACTGATTGTGAGTGGGTATTTTCTGGTGGGTTTAGCTGTTTGGTAAACTCCAGCAAGTGAAAGGCTGCCTCCAGAAGTGACATAGAGCATTCATATCTGGTGGGAGTTGGGGCAAGATGGTGGATAGAGATGTGTATTAGGTTTGTGTTGGAGGAATAATGTCTTATGTGAGAAGCTGGAGATATTTAGGTAAAATCTGTATGTCTTTATGATAGTCACTGGCTAAAAGCTGAAGGTATCACTGCGTTGGAATGTGAAGCTCTACAGGGAAATGAAAAAATTTTAAATACATTATTTGTGCATATTGGCCTTGTCCACATTCAGTGGTTATTGATGGAAAATAAAGAGAAAGGAGGAAGACAAGAAGAGTATGCAGAGTTTGTGGCATAAACTATTAAAGCTAAAGCAGCTGCAGGCTTCAGAAACTAAGTTTCATTCTCTCCAACCTTTACCTACGTTCTCCTAGAAGCCCGTTTTTGCTCTGTCTTCTATTAACAGGTACAAATTTCAGTGTGTGCTGCAGTTCTGTTTCTCTAGGTGCTGCTGGTTTTCTTGCTCCACTGAAAGATTATAAACCCAACTCGAAAGCTAAGTTCTTTCAGCAATATTATTTTTGATATTCAGTCTTTTTAAACTGCCACATATTTGTATTAAATTACTAAAAAATAATCTTAAACAATAAAAGAAACAAACCCAAGTCCTCTTGCAGCAAGAAAGTGAGAATCTCACTTTTTTGAGAAAGTGAAAATTATTAAAAGCTAACATACCTACTCTTGAAAAGAAGGACAATTTCAGATTTGATCTTTGAGTAGAGTTTAACTAGTCTGCTTTCAATTTCTATTACTAGGTCCAAATCTGTCCTCATCCACATGGTTCTGCAGGAAGTAGTGTACCACCTGGACTCCAATTGCTTTTTTAAAAAGATATAGGTCTTACACAGCTCCAGTGAACACTTTGGACCTTAGGGTATCTCAAAGGCATTTGATGCTTCTGTGTAGAAAGCAGAAAACCTTGCCTGCTTGGTTTCTTTTTCCTTTCTTCTTTTTCTTCTTGAATAGAGCAAGCAAAGATTTGTTTTAAAAGTTCTATGCACAGCACTTGGCAAACCATTTGATCATATCAATTCAGTGTAAACCAAAAATTTAAGTCCTCCATAGGGAGTGAAAACATTTATCTGAATGCTAGTAGATAAATTGTATTCTTGAGGCAGGGTTAAAAACCTTGAGCTTTGTCTTTCACTTTGTTTTGTTTCTGTCCTGAAATCTATTCTTAAACAAATCAGGCAAACAACACACCTTACCAAGCACCATGGGGAAATGAATATAGGGATTCATAAGTATTCTCCTAGTTTGTATGCATGATTCACTGTCTGGTGGCAAAAATCAATTTGTCTCTTTAAAAAGGCCCCCTTGGGGCTAGAGGAATGCAGAGCTGTAATGGTTTACTGTCTGGAGAGCCTTTGTCTGATGATAAACAGAACTGGAATTGACAACAGAGAGTTATAGTCATGAGTGAAATTATTCATGTGTTATGGCATTTTCCCTCACCTGGCTTTGCAAAACTGCACCTGCAAAACAGTGTATCTGTGTCATTCATGTAGTTACCTTGATGGCATGCTTCCCTGGTATTCACAGGCACTGACAGTGCTTGTATTTTTCTATCCATTTATATGTGCTGATATCCCTTTGCAAATCAAGCACTCTGCTGTCTGCACAAAGTACAGGCATTGGTAGATATTCAGCCATGCACAACAGAGAACCCCACTGAGAATGTTCCAACCTTTATGTCACACAGTGAAGTATATGAAAGAAAAGATGCATGTCTACACACATTTCATTACCTTACAGGAAGCATCAGAGAGTGGAGACAGCATTAGGCACAAACTCAGAAAATACAGGTTTTTGTTCACAGTTCAAGCCTTGATCTGCTGTATTGCTTTAGACACATACTATTACCTGTCTACAACTTCTTCCCTTCTACTAGATCTTATTTTCTTTAATTAAAAGGCAAAAATTTGAAATATAATACCTTTGAACTGTAGCTAATGCAGAGAGCCTTCTGTATCTTACAGTCACAAGTTATTTTTGTATTACAGTTAGGCTTATTCAGTAATGCCATCCTCAATTTAATGTCTATCTGCCAAATGTCAGGGGAACATTGCTAGTTGATACAACACAAAGGTTTGGCCCAGTACCTGAGAATTTTTTTAAGCATCTTGCCTTTTATCTATAAATAAAATTTATTACTTCTTAAAATTTGCACTGAAATTAACTAAGGCTTCAATATATTAAATAATGGACTGTGGCAATGAAACACTGGACTGGTCAGGAAACCTTTTGAATTCTTATTTGTTCTGATTGAAAATCCTGAAGTCATTTGTATGTTTTGTAATAAAGTTGTTGTGGTTTAACAGATGGCAACTAAGCCCCACACAGCTGCTCACCCATGAGATGGGGGAAAGAAGTGAGAGAGTGAAAGTGAGAAAACTCATTGGTTGAGATATAGTTTAACAGGTAAAGGCAAAGCCAGACCCACAAGCAAAGTAAAACAAGGAATCCATTCACTACTTCCCATGGGTGGACAGGGGTTCAGTCATCTGCAGGAAAGCAGGGCCCCATCACACGTAACAGTGACTGGGGAAGCCTTCAGTCCAAACACCCTCTCTTCCTTCTTCTTCCCTCCAGCTATATAGTCTGAGCATGATGCNGCTTTATAGTCTGAGCATTATGCCATGTAGAATGGAATGCCCCTTTGGTCAGCTGGGATCAGATGTGGCTGTCCCGTGGCTGTGTCCCTTCCCAGCTCCTTGTGCAACCTCAGCCCTCTCTGGTGGAGCGGGGTGAGAGGCAGAAAAGGCCCTGACTCTGTGTCTGCCCTGCTCAGCTGTCATGAACACATCCCTGTTTTATAAACCCTGGTTTTGTCACAAAAACTAAAACAAAAACACCCCACCAAAAAAAAAAAAAAAAAAAAAAAAAAAAAAAAAAAAAAAAAAAAAAAAAAAAAAAAACAACCCCCCCCTGACACC
>VWZU01009334.1:781551-865191 GCA_013397095.1 Sterrhoptilus dennistouni | reverse complement strand
AACACCAGCCCCCTGCTAGCTACTATGAAGAAAATTCATTCTATGTCAGCCAAAAGCTGCATGAAAGTGTAACTAAAAAAAAAAAAAGAGAGAGAGAGAGAGAAATAATTAACAAAACTTCTTTTTTGTCCCTTGAATGTAAGTCTGGTCAAACCAGAAGTTTACCAATTCAATAAAATGGGAACTCTGACTATCAAACCTTGTTTCAGTTGAAAAATGGAGAGGGATGGTTACAAATAAGTAAAAAGATGTCTGTCCTGTATTAAGGTACTCAGGGAGATAAAGATACACCCCAAGTTTATATTATATGCAGCAATAGGCTGTCAGTGTATAGACGATAAGTTCTGTTGGCACTGGATGCAGAAAAATAATTCAATACAGAGCAAGTTAGTATTATGCATAAGGATATTCTGGATTGATTGTACAACCAGATGTTGTGTGCATTCAATCAAGAAATGTTTTTTGTCACCTCTGTTCAAACAGACATGCCAGTTTCATTCCCAGTTGAGATGAGAATAGAAAGCCATTGCTTACACTATTAACAATAGACAAGTTTTCCAATAATGAATAGATTTTTTCCAGTCTTCTGATGAGATTGTTGAGTGCCAAATATAGCTCTGATTTTTTATTTTTTTTTCTCTAGAGAGGGAGCAAGAGTTTAATTTTGGTCTGAGGAGCTTGTTTTAAATGCATCTGAAACAGAAGTAAACTTCTCAGTAGCATATGCCCACAGGTAATATCACAGCTCTCTCTAACAGGAGAAGGCATATTCCCTCTGTAAAGGTTAACAGGAGATAAGCAATAAGTGAAAAAAAAAAAAAAAAGCAGCATCATACAAGTATACATTTGTTCATTGAAAATCACCGAGTCCAGGTCAGCTAAATGATACCACTGGTGAGATTGCGTGATATCAAAATATACATACACTCACACGTGCTTTCTCTGTTTTTGTACTAAACTATATGCATTGAAAGTTTAAAAAAAAAATATTTAGAAACCTAGAATTTTTTTTTCTAAATTATACAATGTTTTCTTTTCAAAATTTAACCTTTTATTTATGACCTCAGGCCTACTGTGGGGTTTAGAGTTCTCTCTTTGCTGAAAAAGAAATCACTTTCTTTCTTCCTTTTTATACAGCGTGAGTAAATGAAAAGCACTTTACCATTACCTACAACCTTAAAAAGGGGGACAATATCAGGTATTCCCAGCACCTTTCTCCTAATCCTGTATCTTTGCCTTTGCATGAAACTTAATGAACTGGCATTGCATTATTCCAAATGCATTTACTGCAGAGAGGTTTTCCTGCAAAGGTCAGTCAATAAACTTCTTATAAAGGAGTTGGAGAATGGAGGCTTTGTTCCACAGCCCCCTACTATAGCAATAAGTGAAAAGAGTTTTTCTTTGTTTAAAGACTGTTGTGATCCTAGCCCATTGGCATCTTGCTTAATAGGCACATCCCATGGCCTACTGGGCCAGCAAAACTTAATAGGAAAGGGAGAGGCTGATGGGAAAAGAGCACAAGAGAGATGAGCTGTAGAAGTGTAATTGGAGCACACTCACACAGCAAAATATCCCTGAAGACTCAGAAGACTTCTCAGTCTTGAAAACATTTACAACCAAGCACAGTGATTTATACCCCAATTCCACCGGATTTACTCATGAGAGCAAGTAATATGCTCAGTAGTAATTAACAAGCTTGAATTTTCTCTGTTATTTTCACTGACTCTCACGCCTGTTCACACTGTCAAAGAGGTGCGAAAGAAGCAGACCTGAGAACAGGACCTTATTTCATGTTTTTTCCTCAAAGACGTTTTTGTGCTATCAAATCTGGCTTTGGACAACAAATGTCACAAACCAAGTAGAATCAACAAATGTGCAAATCCATATGTCCCCATCTCATTTGTCTCATCATGTGTGCCCTGACAGTCCCTCAAAACAGCATTCATCTAAATAAGTTGTGAATTTCAAAACTGATATGATAAAGTGGGAAATTTGTCTGTTTATTTTTTTCAGTTTTCTTTTGCTCTGTATTTTTCCCTCCAAACCCATCTACACAAGCTGACAAATGTGAATTGCTGCATAAAGTCAGGTACCCAGGTGTGGTCGGCAAATTGACATTCATTAAGCACTGGTTGGCTCTAGGATATTATAAACATCCTTCTTCTTCCAAGTTTTGAACCAACAGTTTAAGGTTCCCTATTCAAAACAGCACTCGAAGTCTTGTTGAGCTTTAAAGATTGTGCTGAAGTTTCAGTAAATGGGACAAATGTGTACTGAAGTAATGTCTTATTTGATTTCTTAACACCAAGCTCAACTTTACCTACTTAAATGTAAATGTAGGGCTAAAGTTGCCCATATACAATGAAATAAGATTAAATTACTTTTTACCTTACAAAGGGAGTTGCATGACAGAACACATTAAATATTGTACTGTGCTTACATTCTTAGGGAAAAATAAGGGAGGAAGCTTTGGCTGAATTCAGAAAATATTTTATGTGCTTTTGTAACTGTAATTTTCAAGAAGGTTTTTTTCTCTGTAAATATTTGAGTTAAGACAATATAATTTGAAAAAGGGTATTTTTGTACATACTTAGTTCCTTTCTTAAAATTTACTTTATTCCCTGTCTTTTGTCAGAAATTTTATCCAACTTTATATCATAGTTTTGGGGTTTTTTTAAAAAATTTCATTTGGTATGAGTTATAATGCTTTCTTCTGCAATCGCAGATATGGTTGTGTGTTACAGACAGACATGTTTGATACTCAGGGACAGATACACATTCCAAGAGAAATCTCTGCAGTACAGTTTTTTGCCTTCAAGATATTTTGAGATTTAAAAAATGACATACACAGAACAGTCAGGGTGGGAAGGGACCACTGGAAATCAACCAATCCACCCCCCCTGCCAAGGGAAGGTCACCTAGAGCAGGTAGGGCAGCTATGTGTCAGGTTTTGAATGTCTCTGGCAAGGGAGACTCCCCTGCAGCCTGTTCCAATGCACTGCCACCAAGGTCGTCCTCATGCGGAAGGGAAACATCTTCTGCTTTCATTTATGCCCATGACTACTTGTCCTGCCATTGAGCATCACTGAAAAGAGCCTGGCACCATCATCATGGCACCCAGTTTGAGATATTTATACATATTGATGAGAGTAGGAGATATTAATTAGATTTAAGTTACTGTCTATTCTTTCTAAGCTAAGACCTTTCTCCTATAATTCTCAGAGATGTTAAATATTGATAAACATTGTTCCTTCAAAATGTTCATTACCTAATTTTTCCTAGAAAAAAAAAATTTCATTAAATCTTCAATTTTGTATATCTCATTATTCAAAATTAGTATTTTGGTAGAGAAAATGAATTAAATTTAAGTGAGCTGGTTTTCAGTAACCAGAGGTAAAAATCTCAATTATCATTCAGCTCCACGGCACAATGACCTCTGATTTCATTGCAGGCAGAATCCAAAATCATTTCTGGTATATATACTATTCCAGCCAAATGCTCATGATATTCTTTAATAAATAACATATCTTGGATATTTTCCTAAGAAGAAAGAAATCTGACATGGCAGAATATTTGGGTTTGGCTGATACCTCCTTCTTCCTCACAATGGATGATCCTGGAAGAGACCAGCTGAAGCACAGGTCTCATTACACCTCAATTTGTCAGAACAGTTCTGAGGGATGGAAAAAATTAGGCTATAAGTATCCAGTATTTCCTGAAGTTATCTTTTTTTCTTTTCTTCCCATTACTATGCCCTGGACTACTGCCTCTCAGACATGCCAAAACACTATTGCAACCACAAGTCATAAGTGAATGGCTGGAAGGCTTGTGCAGAGGTACAAGGGGGCAACAGAGCAAGGTGGAGCCTTCTGCCAGGCTGCTGAAAGGAGTCCCTGACTCTGAGACACTCTGCTGACCTTTCCACTCCTCAGCTGCTGCTGTGAAGCCTTTGCCTGAAGAGAGACCCTTATGTGGAGACCATGATCCAGAGATTACAGTGAGAAATGTTCAGGTAGTATCTTTCATATAAACTCAGGGTGTGTAATATAAGGACCTTGCAGCTGTGCTGTTAGACTGTGTGTTTGTTCAGTTTCACAAAGGCCCCCATCATGACAAAGGCTTTCAAAAGTACCATTTAGGACAAACTGCATCAGGTCACCAAACAGATCCTAGTGAGGAAAACATCTGAAGGAGGATAACACCTGCAGGGAAATACAGCTTGGTGCTCTTTTCATTTTTGCATGAAACCTCCTCCAGAAAGGACTCCTGGCTAACACATCATCTTGATTCTACCACAAGGGTAAAAAGACTCTTCAGCACTGCTGTAACTCATTCCTGAACTTAGATACACTGATTTATCTTTCTGACTTACTGGGAAATTTTGCTACGTTGCCAGAGAACAACTCCACAATTCTGTCTTTGTGAGCTGTGTAGGTACTTCTAAGGGCAGAACTTGAAGGAAGTGTTTCAAGGTTCCCTTTTCAATGACCTAATATTATTTCACTCGAAATAATCTGAGCATACTTGGTCGCACCAGATTTTGATAAAAAATGCTCTTTGAAAAAAAAAAATATTTTATGTGTAAGTCACATTGTCACTTTATATTAACTTTCTTATCCATTTCACCTTTATACTGTCCTCTGTATTCATTCATTTTTAACTAAGTTATCTTTTTTCAGTCCTGAAATAGATTTTTAAAAAGACAGGAGTGCCTGTGTCAGTCTTAAAGAAAGCTATGCTCTGGCAATTAAAAGCTGCTTGAACTCTTCATAAGCAGAGGAAATTTTGTTAGAACCATGTTCATACTGTAAACTAATGAAGTTAATGTATAACTCTTTAACACACCTTTCCATCTTTGAATCTTTGAATCCTTTGCAAAGACATTTCAGTAGTACAATGTAATTTTGGTCAGTGATTTTGGCCTCCTGAGAGGTTTTCTAGTGCTGATAATTTCCCCTCCCACCACCATAAATGCTACTTTATATCAAAATGTACCTGATCAACTGAATACAGTATAAATATCAAATTCTATAAACTAAATTTTGTGAATATCTTGCACTGGGTTTTGATTCTGAAGCACTAAAACTTACATTTCTGTAAATAGGCTGCCTCTGTTCCACATTTGCTTGAAAATCGACATGATCTTAGCTAAAAAGATCTTCAACCTAAAATTAGTAATGGCAGCACTTAGCATCTCTAAATGTCTGTTGTGATTTTTTTTCCCTCTAATTGTTCCATTTTGATCTAATATCACATTATAGAGACAGATCAGTTAAGTGTAGTGCTGCATGATGCCATTTCTTTGTCTATAGGAAATAGGAAGGCTATCAGCTAATGTCCTTTTTATGTTCAAAATCAGTAGATCTCAGACTTTTTCCTAGAGATTCATGTCCATAATTGCATGCATGTCATAATTGCAGCACCCTTCACAAAGATTCCTAAATGCACTTCAGAATACAAACTGTCCTTAAAAGAGATGTTCTTCTTCTGCATGTGACCATGTCAAGGGTCACAGTATGTAATGATGCAGTTACACTTCCAATGCCTTTTGGGAATGATGCTAATGACTTTGAAGCAATATTCAAACATCTGTTGCCTCAACAGCTCGTGTTACCATATTGTTTGTGGTATGTTGATAGCTCATGAGAGATCACAAAAATCTTCCAGTTGAGGTAGAGTTAAAGTCATTTCATTACAAAGATTTTTGCAGTACTGCTCTACATTCCTTGTTTTCATGAGTGCCTGTGGTACACGAAATGTAAATGGAAAGCATATAACTAAAAAGTCTCTTCTGGTTAGTTCTGCACTAATCTCAGCTGAGGTTAAGGAATACCTTTGTATTCTTGAGATAGCTCTACTCCCTAAGCCACCATATAAAACATTTAACAGGCCCCTACTCACCCTCCCAAAATTTTCTACTGTGGGATTTTAAACAGCAACATAATAAACCTACCTGTAAGGGCACTACATCCACTTTCATTAGCTTGAAAGAAGTTTAACTCTATAGAATGCATCAAAATCCCTGCTGTGAAACATGCCATCTTCTAAGTGCAGTCAAAACAAGCTCTATAATCTCTTATTCATTTTAAAATCAAAATTATTCAAGCCTCTGATTTTTCCTTTATTTTTGAGCTGTAGTCTTGGTGATTTTATAAATCCTGAATAAAATAACAGATCATTATTCACAGTCCTTTTATTCTTCATTAGCATAGACTGACTCACCAGCTTGCTAAATAAACAGAACATATAGGTTAGATATATGTTTTTTCACCTGACTTATTTCATGATGCAGAAAGCACTTCAGTTCTATTTCAGTCCTTTCCTGTGTGAGAACAGAACGCACCAATTAATAATATCAAATTACAGCCAGAAACTCATGCCTGAATGAGCTTGTCAGGACAATGAGACTTTTCTGCTTATTATTTTCAGAAAATTCAAGTGAAAGAGAGAAGCTGTGAGCAGTTGTAAAATTCTCAGTCCTTTATCAGTACCACAAAAAATAATGTGTAAAATCTTGCATGTTTAATGTTTTAAAATAACATGAAACAAAATTTAAAAATCAAGATTTATGTATGAAGCATCTTTTAAAAATGCCAATTTTTGTGTACTTGGCAATGGCAGTATCATCTATTTAGAAATCGATTTAAAATGTTTTTTTAATTCCTATTTGTACCAACCACCCTAATCCCTTATTTCATTTTTTTTAGTATTATGGAGACAAATTAACTCTGAAAGAGAGATGAAAAGTCTTGGATTTGATGATAGAGCTTACAAAGAAAAAGAATCAAGAGAGGATTTGCCTCCTTTTTGGATAGTGTGGCTGTACTGGACCCTTCCAGGACATGACAGATGTGAAAGGACACCCTATGTCTTGCAGTTGCTTATTTATTCCTTATTATTCTCATGCAAAAGAAATAGAATTAGTTGTTTTCAAAGACTGAGAGGACCTCCACCTCAGAAAATGGGCCATGCATTACTGCGTCACTGCTGAGTACCACAGCAATTACATGACAGAAAATTCCCTCACTGAGAGATGTGAGGGTTAAAATAAGTGCAGTAATAGAGAGTGAGTGCAATAATAAGAAAGCAATCTTCCCCATTGTGCGGTGATCTCTCTTTTCCCAACACTTCTAACACCTCCCAAAGTCAAACAACTTGTGGGTAGCTTGTTTGGCAGCTGGCTGAGCTTCTGCACACTTGCTGGAATAACTCACCCACAGATGTCGATGCCTACCATCCTGGCAGTGGCCAGATTTTGGAGCATTTCCCACCGTTTGCAGCAAGAAACAGCACTGCAACAAGGACTGACTCTTCTTGACAGGCTTGAAGTTGAATTCAGTCATACTACAGCCATTCTCTTTATACTGGAGGAGTGTTTACAGCATTCTTAGAGCAGGTTAAAATGGAAACAAATTTAGAAGTACTATTATTACATCAGAGTATTGTGGAGACAATTAAAACAATTATGTTCCCTATCCAGTAGGAAGAAATGGATTTTTGCTTTATCTTAGTCTACCAAATGAATCATGGTAAAGGAGGTATCACATCCTTCCAGCCAGGACAGTTGATAATTGTCAAATGGGTCAGGTGTAAGCATGGTAAATAAAGTCATCCAGTTACCTGCCATCATCTAAGCAGCAGTAGCTGAACTGGCTGTGGGTAGTGTATTGTGAGAGGACTCAATAGCTCAGCTAAGAGCTGAAAAATCAATCTTTCATCTTAATCAAATCAATTGATATCTTCAACTAACACATAATTATAGAAAATTTACTTTTCCTTTGCAGTTATTTCATGCACCATTGTGTTCAAGATATCTCTGCAGCAATGGCAAAACCTTCTGGGAAAGTCTCTAGGCTGGACACATCTTTAACTATGTGGAGGCAGGTGGCAGCTGCACATCTGCCTTAGGTTGATCTGCCACAAGACAACCCTACATTTCTATAGTGCTCTTTAATGTCTTTCTTCCATGCTCAGACACCAGCTATGAAGCAGTGAATCATGGACACGTAAAACCAATGTCACACGTGCAAAAGATGCCTGTTCAGATGAGGCCACAAACCTTCCCCTGTGGTTAACTTAAAACAATTACTGCAATTTCTTCATTGGTTATCATGTTCATAGCTATATCCTTCTTGTAAGATAGAAGCATTTACAGAAGAAAGAGAGTGAAATATTTACAGGGTAGCCAAACCCAGCATGACAATTTCCCTGAGAAAAAAATACACTTGTGTTTGTGAGAGATTGTTATGGTGGTTGAAAAATATTTTTTGGTTTTATTTATTCTGCTGCTCTATCCATTGTGGAGCAGGTTGGCACATGCCCTTCTACCCTAACGAAAGGGCTAAGTACAATTGTGCTGCTCCCAGAAACCCCAGCAGGGAACTAACCTGTGCCAGCCCATTTTTTGTTGTAACTTATTTTCTCTCACTGGTCAGCAATTTGGAGGTCACTTGCATGGAAAAAGGAGAGAGCAGCTTATTGGCAGCTACTCTGCTGCCATGGTGATTCCTGGAGTACAGATAATAGTGCATGGAGGATCATAGGGGGATACAAGGAGGTAGGAGTGATCATTTTTATATGGAATACAAAATAATAGACAAAGAAAAGTAACATAGGTCTGTAACAGCAAAAATGAAATAACATTTTATATATCAAAGAAAAAGAGGCCAGCAAAAGAGATAGGAAGGACAGGGATTTATGGCAAATTTCATCAAACTGGCTTAGTATAATTTTAAGAAGCTGACTTGGAACTGGGGAGATTTTTGTTTGCTTGTTTTTCTCATAAATTCACAGACAGAAAAATGCTGGCCAGCTCTAAGAAAGGGGCATCAGTCATGCAGGCATTTAGCCAACATCACCACTGGGCTCTATGAATGTCAGGTGCTGTTCAAAAAACTAATTAGTTTGTTTTCCTTCAATATTTTGTTGAAAGAATGTTTCATTACAATGCAAATGGTGCTAACTCACAACACAAGCTAATCGAATTCTTTCAAAACATCCCATGTAGACCCTTATCATAACCTGCCGAACAATAAATGCTAAACCCACTTTAGAAGATAGAATTCATACTGCTAGCAGGAAGCTGACTGTCAGACAATTTACAGCTTTTATTATTTCAGATACTTTGAGTCCCAAAGTAATTCATCTTGTTACCTCTGTTAACAATGGATTGGCACTTGCCACTGTAAGTAGCTGGACTGATTGATGAAAAGTAAACTACTGCCTTTGTGAAAAAAATACCGTTGAAACACCCCTAGAACTTTTTTTTTCTGCTGCTGCAATCCCTCCCCCCCGCTCCCCCCTTCCTGCTAACAGCAACTACAGCAGGGCCTCAGAGCGTGAACAGGTTCAGGAAAGCTGCAGCCACATGCTCACTCCTCTGTCATCTTTCCCAGTCCAATTACACATGAATTCAGTCTCAGTGCTGTACTTTCTTGCCCAATGACTTTCTCTGAACAGATTGCCGAGTGCTTTCATTCCTTTCTACTCCTACCTTCATTTTGGCAGGATCAAGACATTTCAAAAGTCATGCTGGATTAGCTCCTGCCTGCTCTTAATCATTGTATTCCTGGCCTTTCACTTGTCCAGTTCATTGATTCAAGCCATAGTGAAGCTCAGGTCCCAGAAGGGTGATGAGAGCTACCATGAGTGCTCTCCACTGAGGGTGCCACTGGCACCAGGTGCTGATATCAGATAAAAGGCAGTTTATAGCACAGCTGAGCCACCCAGCCTACACTCTACACAGGCAAAGAAAAGACAAAACATTATGCCTTAGTGTGAGTTGCACAACAGGTAGTTACTGTGTTCCAGGTGGGAGGAAAAATGCCAGGCTACAGATGCAACTGAAGGAGGTGAGGAAAACATGTACTTAATACAAGACGCAAACGCAAACCTGATTGCTCTGCTAGTCAGACCTGGAGGGTGGGCGTTCAGTACCGTGCTACCTCAGTGCTTACAGCTGACAGAGTTTACACTGATCTTATAGGACCCAAAAATCAAGCTCTGGAAAACCATTGCTGCTGAACAGAAGAGAGTTTAATGCCAAATTGGACAAGAAGAAAAGGTAAGAGTCTTTTTCCTGGTGCCAGTCATGTTACTGACTTAGAAGTCTAATGGTTAAAACAGTAGTAGTCAGAAGTCCTAGAAGAGTAATGAGAGTCGTGTTAATTCCTCCATTTTCTCCAGATGAAAGTATTTTTCCCATTTTCACATTAAGATCCAATTTAAACTCTTACTCAATGCAAGGATTCAAACACTTAGCAGACAGAAAGAAAATAATATAGAGATTAGCAAAATACAGTATTTTTTCAGTCTAGTGATTCATTGTCAATAAAATGCACAGAAAAGCAGATGTGCTTTTAAATAAAAACAGTTAAGAAACCTTTAAAACAGTAATATTCGCAGCAGAGTTTCTTGTTTTGTTCTTGACTCAAATAAGCTCAGCAATAGGTTAATAAACTTAACCTTGCCACTGGAAGGCATGCTCATATGTGTGCAAAATAAAATATTTTACAGGACTGATGGCATAGCTGAGATGAAAATAGTAATTTATATCCACAGAGATTTTAATGATACAGAGATAATTTTAATATGATATTATGATTGAAGAATCATCATTCAGAAACCTCTGTAAAAATTAAAATTTGCAGAAGAACATTGTTTTGAGTATATCAAAGCATTCAATTTTTTATAATTTCTATAAGTTTCATTGCTATTTAATTCATTTTCTCTTAATGTCTTACGTTTTTTGAAGAACAATATTTTTTTTATTTCTGATTTAAAACCTTTTTGATGCAATATTTATTTTGTTGAAATGCAACTTTTACTACAATGGATTTTTTACAATATTTGAGCCTTACACTGCAATTAGAGGTTGGTTGAACTGATCACTGATTCATCAGTCCTATAAGCTAATATGTCTTTGGTTTTGCCTGTTTCTAATTCACACTACTGAGCCCCTTCAAGAAATGTCTCCCACTGGTTTATCTAGGTTTGAAGTCTGTGCTCAGATCCTGGATAGACAGTTCTGTAGCTCTCTTTCAGCCCTTAGTATTTGAGTTGCTCCCACAAGTAATCAAGATTCGTGGGGAATTGGTATACATCCCAGTCTGCTCAAACACAGAATGAAAAGTTGGGAATTACAACGACGACTCCCAGGAAGAGATTGACTTCACATCTTCACAAAGAAACAATTTTTCAAGAAGTTCTATTAAGAACCTTTCATTTGGATCCTCTGACAGACATTTATGAAAATAACAAAAAGTGGTTAGCTTTTCTTTGCAAAACTCTTGACTGTTGCAAAACTCTTGACTCTGCAAAACAACATACCAAGGACAAAAGGAAGGCCAAATGAAACTGTGAAGGTGGGTACTGTGCAAATGGGAAGAGAAAGAGCAGAAAGGGTGTGTAGGATGTGAGAAATGAGAGATCTGGGGTGACTGTTGCCAGACAAAAAATCTGTAAACATGCCTTTGCTGCAAAGTATTTCATACACTGTGCAAGTGTGAAGTAAAAGGGGGTCTACGCACCAATGAACCTGGATGGAAAAACAAACAGAGAAAAGGTCTACGCTTAGCTTGAGTTCATTAGAAATAGTCACTCTATTCTCTGTATTTTCATACTCTGAAATTCTAAAACAGAAAACCAAACCAAATTTAAAAAACAAAGCAAACTACTAGCTCACCAGAATGAAATTCACCTCACAACTAGGAGAAGTATTTGCTTTGAAATATAATTGAAGTACTGACAAAGTAAAATTACAGAACAGCAAGGCATGCACGCACTGCATTTTCTCTGTGTGATACTGTTCCAAAAACTCAGTGATGCAAGATGCTCATACTGTGTAAAATATTAAATTATTAATTTGATTTGTATTTAATGGTTCCAAAAAACCCAAGCTGGTAAAACACAAACAACACTTAATGCACCTTTATTTTACCTTTTTTTTTTTTTTTTCTTCATAAGCCACTTGTTCCAACACCCTCTGCATGCAGGCTAAATTGTTTCCCTCTAGTTTTGTTTCTATCCAACATTAGCAGAAAGGTGTATAGTCTTCCATTCCCATGAGGCACATATATTTTCACACCCCCAAGCAGGTTGCTTTCAACTGCTTGTTAAGCAGAGCCAATGAAACTGAGAATTCTTAAATAAAACACACATTAGCATGCCTCTTGTTTCCTTAGGTTTTCATTGCTCCATTTACTGTTTAGAACGTCATCCCACTCCTATTGAAATGAACAATGAAACTCCCATTGATTTCAATTTGAAAGCCTCTCAACAGCATTAACATCTAACTGTTGCAAAAGGAAAAGCAGATCTGTGTAATTTTATCAACCAAAGTTTTGCTTCTGCTCTACACTTTCGTATTATGGAAGTTATTGCTTTATCTGGGATATCTTCTACTTGTGGCCAGGTTTTCTTGTCTTTTGCACAGTTCTTCAAATTTTATCCAAGTCATAGTACTGGTAGGAATAAAATTAAATTTAGAGTATGCATCCCACCTTTAAAATCTTGCATGTCTAGTAGTTATCAATTTTTATTTAAACTTTTGTAGCAGAAGGAGGAGAAGAGATATTAATCTGGTCCATCTTCTGTTTGATAATCAGTCTCAAAGAACACCAGCTACTGCAGAGACAATTACCCAAGCACTGTACATTCTTCTGAAGTGACTGATTGTCTGGGAATGCTAATGTCACTTTTTCAGCTTCCATCAGCTGCACAACTATCTCCCTCCTCCCACTTCTAAACACCTCTGTGGCTCTGGGGCTGTCAGCAGAGCACATGCTACTATCCGTTCCTTCTCTTCCCATCCTTTCAGAGTCCTCTTACCACTTATTTAATAACCTGTTCCACTAACCTTCACCACCTCCCTTCTTTTCCATCCTTTACACTTGACTGATTTTATGGGTTCCAGTTTATCTGAAGAAGATGTTGATGCCAGTGAAAATATAACCATCCAGAAAGATGTGGCCTGCACAATCACTAAAACTTTTGCATCAAGCATTCAATCTCTGATGATCTGGCTGAGATCTTTCACAGTAGTGAAAGCCACAAAGCTGGCTTTCAAAATCCAGTTCTGCTCTCCATCCTTCCCATATTTTATATTATCCCACATGTTTAAAATGCATATATTTCTGAAATCCCAACACACATACATCCACCCCTATAACAATTTCTTTGGGAAAAATTCCTTTGCAAGAAACACCTCTTTGACAAATCACAGAGTATAGCTTGCATATGTTGGCAGATATTTGTTTACAGGCATAACTAGATCTACTTGAATTATGTATTTTATTGTATTTGTTTAAAACAGCCAAGGCTAAATTTTATTTTTGCTTCTCCTTTTTGAGAAAATTGCATTTAGAAGCTCAATAATTTTCAAATCCTCCCACCTCCTCAAGACGTATTTAAGTAAATGTAATCAGTTTTATTCTGAAGAAAAGTATTTCATTGAGGCTAAGTGTATATTTTATATTTATGCGTGGGTGATATGTACTTTAAGAAGCAATGATTTTTCTCTTGCCTGGGCCAAGCCTTTTTGGTCTCACTGGCATTGGCCTGTTAAAGCCAAGAGAACTGTGCTGGAGAGATGCAGCCTTGTTTTAGGCAATTTTGAATTACTAAAAAAAGAGGAAACTTTTAGTATCGTAGCTGCTTCTTGCTCAAATTGAAAGCATTAAATATAATTAAAAGTAGTGAGGTTTTGAACAAGGATTTGAATTTTTTATTGCAGGACACATCCATTTGCATGTTTAAGTGGAAAACAAGTATGCTTTTATTTTATGGTTTTTAATTTTTTTCCAGAATTCATCATCTCCACAGGAGGTAGGCTTTCTTTCTTTTGAATATAGACAAACCCTGGTCCCCAGGTTCTTGTGGTGACAAGTTAATTGCAGAACAGATTCTTCTTTCTTTTCCTGATATTTTCAAGAACAACTTGCTGAGTGACTTACTGCTCACCTTCACAGATGGTGGCTAAAAATATCCAAAAGGAGCAATCAGGAAGTTAATAAACTTTTCTAACACTTTCAATCAGATTTTTTTGGAACATAGATATAATATATTCCTTAACTGTTTATATTCATTCCCTCTAGCATATTACTGGTTGTGGAGTAAAGAGAAGGTAGAAAGAAATCTTCATCTGCTTAGCCATTCACATAATGTAGTTTTTTCAGTGCATGTTTTTGAAGAATGAACTTTGAAATTTTTGAAATTTTTAAAATTTGAATCCCAAGAGAACTATGTAATAATAAATAAGTGTTGAAAGGCAGAGCTTTGTCTCATCCTTTCCAGACCAGAATAACAGTTTGGGTCACTTCTGACTTCATTCCAGCAGGTGAGAACCCCCATTGGCAATACTGCCAGCAAGTCACAGACATACTATGACACAAGCAGTCATATCAAATGATTGCACATTTATGAGATCTCTTCCTTCTAGTCACCATCTGAGTGTCCTTTGAAAAGGAGATACATATGTACATATATATATATAACTGCTTGTCTATAACTGCTAGATTTTTCCAAGGAAAGTTGTCTTTTTACCTTCTCATTATCACAATGAACTTTGCTCTCTTCTCTAAATCCTGCTCCCCATTGGAGCTAAAACTTCTCTGAAGAAATATAGAAGGAAATTCCCAGCAGCAGGGGTGAAAAAAAAATCTCCGTTCAACTATATATTATTGATTAAGGTGCTGTGAGAAAACAGATATATTTTTCCCTATCTAAACTCAAAAACTTCCTCATGCAGTATCTGATTTTGAATAGCATTTTCCTGTTTGGGATTGATGATAATGGACTTATTTTATTTTATAGACTTGGGGAAAATAATATAAATGGAAGGTGAATAAAAGACTCAAAACTTCACTTCATGTAAAAAATAGCACAAACATAAGAGCCATTCAACATTTCCTGAGTGTTTGTATATTGCACACAGGCTGACAAACTCATGCATTGGAAATCCTTTTGAGGGGAGGACTACTCACAGATGCCTCAGCTGTACTCTTATTATGCAAATGTATGTTGACATAAAGTTGCCCAAATATCTGAGAACTGCATTACCCTAGTGATTCCCACAGCACTGCCTTAGATCCTAGCTATCCTCTACTAACAGCGTTGTGCTTCCATCGTGGGAGGCTTTAGAGCACACTGATGCAAAAGAGCAGAATTTGCCCCTTAAAGTAACAGAGAGATTGACATATGTTTTCTCCATCCATTTGGCTAGCCTACAATAAAATGCCTGGTGCTCCATCAGAGTTTGTAATTGATTGGCCAGTAAACAGCTTGTTGATAATAACATATTCTCACCATCTGATGTTTTGAACAATCCAGAAGCAATCTGCAGCAACGCTATTTACACTATGTTCCCTGCACTGGGCATGGATCCAGCTTTTACCACCACCAAGAACAAAGAAGCAGGAGGTCTGTCATAACCTTCAGAAGTTTTTGTGAGTAATTTTAAGGTTTTCAGAGACAGTTTGGCTTCTAGCAGAGGATTTGAACACCGAAATATTTTTCGTATTCTTTGTTTTATATATCATATTACAATGAGGAAAGAAAGAAGTACAGAAAAAGTTTTTATAATAGATAAGCATTTAAAGGATATTATCTTTGACTTCCTGCAAAGACAGAGAGGTTCAAGCAATGCTGAGAACATCCCATTAGTCATGTTAGGTGACCTTGGACTGATCTTCTAGGCTATGTAATGCAGAGTATGTCAAACCATGTGCTCTGTCTATTCAGTTTGTCTGCATTATCTCCCTTTGGGATCCTCCTACAGAATTGAGATCAATTAGACTTGATGTAGGTATATGTTTGTTTACACACATATGTACTAATATGCAGGCAAGTTTCTGCCAGACCTGAGCTTGGAATCTAAGAATCTCCTTAGCTGAGTGACCCCTTTTGGGTTTTGCTCTCTGTAATCAAAAATTTTTAAAATATCTACAAAAAGGGACAAACAAGTAATACCACTGACAGAAGTCTTAGTGGAAGCAAGGTCTCTCCCAGGGTTAGAAACATTCTTCAGCTCTCTAGAAATGTTTAGTACAGGTTCTGAGAGTACAAGTGCCTATGTGCTGTATTATGAGACTGAGGAACATACAAGGATGAAGTTGTGCCCAGAACAGAACATAAAGTTACCAGGGGAACAGTCAATTGCCTTCAAAGTATTGTCTAAATTCAGGCACTTCCGTCTCTATACAACAGCAGAGCAGGGGTTGAGAGGATCTAAGCCTTTCAATTCAGCTTCAAATTGCTCTTTTCAAGCCTTCATTTCCATTTTAACAGTTCTTAACTGTTAGTATACTTTCTTTAATAGAAGTGTATACTCTGCATGAAATCATAAAGCTTAATAATTATGTCAAGTTGTGTTGTTATCAATCAAATCCCAGTGAATTTAACAGATTTATCTGGCCTTTTTATAACACTGAAAATGAGACCTCCCCCCCCGCCCACCCCCACCAAGTTTCTACAAAAATCCAGAGTTTGGTAAATATGTATAGATAATACAGTTGTCCTGTTTCTTGGAGTTCCCTGTTAATTCTTTCAAGAAAACCTAAGATCCCAATGTCATTGGTTATTAGGTTTAAGTTCTTTGTTGTAGTGATAACAAGGTCCTCTTGGCTAAAGGAAATTTAATGTCTTCCATAAATTTAAAAAATATTTTCATATAAGATTCTTGTACAAAACTGTAGTCATGCTGTATTTTAGTGTGTTAAAAAATGTCAACCTTACCCACACTTCTTTTAATTAAAAAATTGGAAGCAAGTAAAAAGCATTAGTATTCTACTTAGTAAGTTCTTCTTCAAAGATACCACTTTAAGCAAGAAGATTTTTCACTTACATAATCTAAGAATTACCTCTGTCTCTTTCAAACTATTTGTTTTATGAATACTTGTCTGAAGTTATCTCACAATTTAATTTCCAATGGAGCTTTTTATTCTTTGACAGCACATTGGCTATATACCAGTTTGGGGTTTTTTATCTTTTTCACAGTTTCTTCAGCTCAGCTGTTCCATATAAGCTGCCAGCATTTTTAAATGGCTGGTTTCATTATTATTTAATGTGTGTTGGTTTCAGCAAATATTGTAAGTACAACTGTTGCTTATTATGGGTCTTTTTTTTTTATCCTATAGTCAGTCAACTGGCAACATTCCAAACTCCTTTTTAATTTCCTATGACTAGAAAACTGTGCTTGCAAGGTCTACTCACTCTTTCAGATGTTTGACATCATTACTATTTAATATGCTCCTTCAAGAAATGTTGTTGGCACAGCATTTCCTGACAGCTTTACAGTACTTCTTCCTCATTAAATACAACTGTAATTGTGCTTTTAAAAAATACTTTGTACACAACAATTTCCCACTCCAGTCCAGTGATAGAATAGGAGACTGACTTGCTACAAATTTGTTATCTTCCCTGAGTTTCCTGACAACAACTGCAGCTAAGACCTAATGTAGTTCTCAGAATTTCCCACAAAATTTTAGTATCTGCTCACCTAGGCAAGAAATATGAATAATGGGGTAGTTCAGCGCCTCTGGTTCATGTTTACTTTATCAGTTTCAAAAATGGAGGGATGAAGAGGTTTCAAAAGTCACTGGGATCTTGCCTTAGTCATTTAAGCAATCCAAATTTAACTAGCTCTTCCAATTCTATTTAGAATACTTAGATCTGCAAAGCCATTATAGAATTTTTACATGGCCTTCGACTCTTCATGATCTGTGGAGTTTTTTTCTCATGATGACATACACAATAAGTAGATGCCCCTATCAATAATGCACCAAGGAGACGCAAATCCTCGTATTTCCTAAACTTTCCTGTTCACTGCCTAGCCCTCTATTTATTCCCCTAGTCAATTCTGTTCTATATCTCGAAGTTTCCCCACAGGCAATTTAACAAATTCTATTAGGGCATTCATTTTTGAAGGAAACCCCTTCCTCACCTTCCTCTTCTTTGTCTCCTCTGCCCCATTCTCCTCATTCAGGACTAAATATACACTTCCAAAACAATGAATCTTATTTTTCTAGCATTTTGTTTATAGTGGAAAGAGGGAAAAGGTATTCCTTAGTCTGAAACATTAAAAGCAAGGTGAACAGGAGAGTAGGAATGGTGATTACATGCATGTCAGCAGGAAAAAGGGCCTTGCAGGCTGATAAAATTGGAGAAGGTCCATCATTAGGTGGTAGAGATGCAAAACTACCAAAAGGCATATGTGCTTCTTTACAAGCATTTTTTCAACCATAAGCGATATGGAATTCTTTTTTCCGTGATACTCTAAAGCTGTCTCTTATGTGTAGCTGAAACTGAGATTCGTATCCCGAAGCACAGCAAAACCTTCACCATGGGGTAAAGATTTACCTCATGGGAGAAGCAACTTTCTGAGGAAAGGGTGGTAGTTTGGGACTGTGACCTGCCGCAGGAACTGGGACACCTTTAAACCCAATAATGTATTATTTGAAATGCAGGATCTTGCCTTTTCCATCATAAATATAGTGACTTCATTAGGATGGAACAGTATGTCCTATCAAATACATTTTTTAATCCTGTCTGTTCAGTTACTCCTCCTGGGGAGAAGATATGTGTATGAGAGAGACAGAACAAACCACATGTAACAGATATTGCCAGTGTTGCTCAGTGAACTCCAAGAAGTAATTCAAACACTTATTTGATGGCCATACATGATTTTATTCAGAAACAGAAAGTAGATCTTGGTAAACTTCAGTAGCACAGACCTTCATGGTACCTCATTCAAGCATTTGCATTTATTACAAGGAAAAATAAGTATTAATTGGCTGCTGCATTTCAAAATATTTTCTTTTCATCTTTATAATTGCACAATAGTTACAGTTTTGAATTCCATTATGCTGCCTTCAAGTCAAAGTAAGAAATGGGTCATTTTGCATCAGGTAGCATCATAGTCCTAGTCATCAACCATAACCTGCTGTTACAGTTATATCTGTATGCAAATTTACACAACAGTCCATGAATTCAAAATTTAAAAAATTCTTATATCAGGAAACATATTCAATCTGCATTTCTGTCAGATATTTATCAGACTACGCATCTACTGGGAATGATTGTTTGAATTATGCATGACTATCTCAATTATTTAATACTTACACATCTCTAATAAAACAATTAAGTTCTACCTGTCTGAAAAAATCTTTCTCGAATTTAATATGAAGATATAGAATATGTAGATATTCACACACTAAGAGGATATAACTCTTTATTTGTGTTTTCCAATTTCAGTTCACTAAACACTGTCATATTTGCATTGAGAACAGAATTTCTTACAAATGTTTCTTTCAGCTATGCTGTTTAGTTTTTAAAATCTGTTTTCATCTACAAAATTACCATCAAATTTGTTTGCATCAAAACAGGAATTACATAAATTAAATTGCCAATGAGATCTACTTTAAAAGAATATTAATGTTGAAAAGTTGAGTGCTCAAATGAAGAGCTAACAAAATTAAGTATGCCTGTGTTACTCACATGCACATATATCTTCCATTCCTTGTGAATCCGTGGTGTTTCTAAATCCTCTAAAAATACCTCTTCAAATTTATGCCCATTCATAGGTCAGGAATAGCAATTATTATAATGAAGTGATTATAGTTATGTATATGTAATATTGCAATTTTAATTCCATCTTAAATATGGAATGCTCCTCTGTACATTATCCAGTGCTTTATTTGTTTTACAAAACTCATCTAACTAAAAAAATCAAGTTAACCATAAGTTTTAATACAGGAATTTACTGCATCTGTGGGAAGGAGTCAATGGGATAAGAAGAAAACATAGGACCAGATAATTCAGATAATAAGATTACTCATCCCTTTTTCAGTGGTAAAAGTTAAGGCTATACATTAGAGTTTGGCTGGACTAAGAAGCAGATATGATTTTTGGTAAATAAGAGTTATGTTCCAAACAAAAGTGATTTTATTTTTTTTTTTCCTCAAGAAAATAATACTGGAATTCAAGTGATCCACTCCAAATACCAGACCTACAGCTTCTGGTAATCTAAAATTAGGAGCATGAAAAATGTCTCTCATATTTCCCTTCAGATTCTTAATGATTCATTTTACTGATGCATTTTCTCTTGTGTTTATCTTGTCACTGTTTTCATTTTCATTCATATTTACACCAAATATGTAAATGCAGTCCCAACACATTAAACAGCACATATATTTAGAATGTTAAACATACACTGTACATCAAAAAATACTCCAGAGTTGCTCCCAACAGAGTTTTGCTATCTAAAGTTAATGAGTTTTAATGTACGGTTTCCTTGTACCTTTCCTTTCTCTGCACATCAATCTGTTCATGGCATCTGTCAAGCATGCAATAACAGGGAAATATTCTCTGGGGCTGTCAGTGAAATGACACCTTTCTCCCTTACTGGAGTTTGAAAATAATGCCCATATTTCTCTGAAATTCTCCAGGCAATGTATGTGTGACTTACAAAACCAACACCATCTGCCCAGGCAGAATCTCAGAGCCAATGACACATAAAAGATTTTATCTGATCTCTGATGTCAAAGATATTACGTTAGGTTATCAAACTTTCACTTAACTAGATGACTTACCTGCACACCTGACATTTGAATAAAATGGTTAAATAGAAAAGTGACTAGGGTTAATTCACTGTATTATCACAATCAATTTTTATAAGCAAGGACTCTAATTTATGAAGAACAATGCAATTACATGTTCAAATAAAGGATGGAACACTTTGGCATTGAATCACTGCATGGAAGATGACCTTATTGAAGCTATATGGATTTTAACATTCTTAAGATGTTTAGAAGCACATTGTATCTGTAGGCAATATACAGACCTGTACTTACCCTGCAATTAATCATTGCACAAGCAAGTCCCCACAGGTTTTCATTTTGAAGCTAGAAAATACTTTGTGGTTTCTTGAAACAAAAAGCTCAGAAATACTCATAATTAAGAATTTTTAAGAAATTAAGCCTACAGAACAAGGCTCAAGTGAGTTTGCCTCAGTTTTAATTTATGCAACTCTAAAATGGATGTACTTTCCCCATCTGCCTTATTTGATGGAAAGACATTTATCCATATTTATTTGTTTCTTCAGTAAATTTTTCTTGAGGGCTTCTTGAAGAACCAGTCTTAATTTTAATAAGCTAAATTAAAAAACTGAAGTAAAATAAGAACTGCAATTGCACCTGAAGACAATATGGATTTGCTTCTGATAGTCACATTTACTCTCCAGGCCCATTATAAATGTACCAAATGTCAAGGCATCACCATTGACAGATGATATCAGAATTTTTACCCAAACAGGTCTTCCTTCTTATTATCATTACACAGCTCCTTCAAGTATGATGAGTTCAAACGACTCCTCTCTAACCTGGTGATCTCATCTTTTGTAATTCCATTCCTTCAAACTGGCTCACCCTTCTCCTTTAAGTTAATGACTAAGAGATAATGTATATTGAGTGAGAACTACATTCATATTCAAAGAAAAACTTTTTTTAACTAGTTTTTTTTTCCCCCNGTTATAGCATCGATCTCTAGTAGGAAAGAAGATAACCATGTGCTTAAGCGACATTGTCTTCAACAGGTTTGAAATGCACTGGCTAAGTGTGTTCCTGAAAAATTATGATTGATTCAGTCAGTGCCAGTGTGTTTGAATTTTATTAGAGTCACAGCAATGGAGGTACACTGGTATCACTTTTCTTGAATGTGGCACAACCTAATTTCAACATTTCATTTGATGAGTAAGAACATTTTCTATAAAGAGCTGATTATTTTTCTGTAATACAAATCCTTTCCTACAAAAAAAATAATTAACTTCAATTTTCTGAGCAACTCGAATTCATTGGGAGATTTGGTATGTTTTCATACTCTATGTCTCTTTTACCCCTCTATACGTCATATAAAAGCCTATTCTTAATATAAATATTTAAGCACAAAATGTGCTTTAATGTTATTGAATACCAAATTAACTAGAAGAGAAGGGCTAATTTGATGGACATCTAGAATGGCTATTTTGATCAATCATTTGTAAATAATTTTCAAAATATAATTTCTGAACTCACTGCCAAAAAAAGGTTTCAGCTTAGAGCATTCCAGAACTTTCTTCCAGAGAAAAGTATGACCAGACAAGATTTTTTTTTTTTACCAAGTGTACATCAGTCTAGAAACATGAAAAAATAAAACCAGCTTAATATCTATGCAGCAAGGCCTCTTTTATTTCATTCCAAAATAGCTGCTTGTGTTTCTGTGGCTGCTTCTAATATTCCTTTGTTTTACAGCTTTAAAAAAAAAAATACATTTTTATACAACATAGTAGACAAGAAAAATACTAAATCTGAGTAGTTATGATTCTCCCAATAGCAGAGGAAGAACCAAATCCTACTGACAGCTTTACAAAAGCAGACCTTCATGGCTTATAACTAAACAAAGGAGACCTTGGCCCCAACAGGATTTAAACTGGAAAGAAAACTTGTAGGGGATCACCATTTCACCACTTCCCAAATATTTTTCCCGAAAAGTATCACAGTAGCCTCATCGATTTCTGCAACACAGAATAGAAAATATACTGTTCATCTAATGCAATTTTTCTTTTACTACTCCTTTTGCAATTAACTGTCAATTTATTGCCTGTTTGACCAAGGAAAATCTTATGACCTCAGGCTAATAGCCTGAAACTGTGAGACATGAACTCCTCTGTTAACCCACCTTCTAAAACCCCTGGTGCTGAGACCTGGAAGTTGCCTCCCTGATTCAACACACTAAGAAAGAAAGCAAACCATGTCAGCATAAGTCACCTAAAGAGCAACATCTGTGCTTGTCTTTCTTGTCGTCCTCTGGTACTTCAGACACGCTGAATAATTGAGCTTGCTGGACTCCTACCAAGTTATCTGTCTCTGACGACTGGTGTGCTGTAAATTCATATAGAAAACTATTATATTCCACTGAACTGCTGCAGCTCCCTAGATAAAATGGTAAATTTTCTGCAGATCTTCCTGTCAACTTCAACCTGAAGGTAGGATTTAGGAAGGTTACATTTCTCAGCAAACAGGCAGCTGGAAGAGGTTTTTCAGCACCTCTCAGTATTTCCCTTTAGTAAAGCAAGGTGAGTGTTTTTTCAGCCCTTAAAGAAAAATAAAAATTGAACACATTTATTATGGTTACAAGACTTTGCTGTAACAGTTCCAGAAATGTTGTCTTGAGGTCACTGCATTGTCACAAGACCTGAAGAGTTGCTTCTCTGCATGGAATATAACAGCAATACCAGGTTTCAGTAGCCTTCCAGCCAGCAGTGGAAGAATTTGGCAGATATTATCTTTACAGGCTCATTATTTAATTTTTTTCTTTCTCTTGTCTATGCTTTCAGCTGAACTCCTTTAAAAAAAAAAATGGGCAAAGGAGTATCAGTCTCTAAAACTGGTGGCTCTGAAGACAACTACTTTTGGGGCAGAGCCAGACTATCTGTTACGTTTTTTCCTAAAAGTTTATTGGGTGAATATATGTATTCTATTTAGATTCAAATTGTTTTTAAAAATTGATTTCCTTTTTATTCTCATTTTTATTTTGCACAACTGTGAGAAGCTCAGTAGATGAAAAATGATGCATAAGGTCTGAAAGGTCCAAAGCCTGTGCTGAGTAAGTGTCATTCCAATCTGCTGTGAGAGCTAAGTGGTCAGGCACATGTTATTACAAAGTTCCTGATTCATCTCCTTTCATTAAAGACTTTCAACAGCAGCAACAAAAAAAAGAATACTTTTATTACTTTTTTCTATTTTTTTCTTTTCTTTCCATACTAACACCAACTCTGGTGCTGCCAGTTCAGAAGCTGCTTTTTCTGAGTCTGTTAGTGGTTTGCACTACTCCAAACACAAAGGCATTGACTGGCACTTCAGAAAATGATGTGAATAACTCACAGCATATTGGTTTTGACAACATAAAATAAAGGTTTTCCCCCCGTGCTGTTATTGCTGGAAGGTGCTCTTGTAGAAAATAAAAATAGCTTCCAGAGGTAAAATTTTGAGGGATACAATTACATCATTTGTGTAAAGGGAAAATTATGTGAACTCAGTATTATTATGGCTTAGAACTACCACTGCTTTTTTGAATTGTGTGGCCACCTGTTACAATTTTATTTGAGATGTCAGGGAAATGGTAGGAGCCTGTCCTAAAAATGGGATGAGTAGCATTTAAAATATTTCATCACAGGTGTACTTCACATCTGCATGCAATATTTTTAAACATAAATACTGTTGAAAAGCCATCAACTTTCCTTCCTGACTGTCTCATAAAGCACTCTGATAAATATTAAATTTACTTTTCAGTAAAATTATGCATGAATACCTTTGTTATTCAATCAGAGCATCATTAAATAAAGCACCAAGCATTAATAATCTGAATAAAACCAACAAAATCAAGGTTTGATTTCAAAGAGCACATTTAATCTGGAAGAAACTCTAATTGCATTACAGAGGTTACTCTTTTGTCTACCACGTGTCACAGAAATGGACTTCACTACACATTCTTAGCATGTTATATGGATCATTCAAGCAGCATACAATACCCAGGAATGCCTTCATGCATTACTGAACTGCAGCCATCTCTTCAGCAGATATAGTTATTCTTTAAAAATACACAGCAACACAATACAAGCCTTACTGAAATTAACATGAAAATAGAAATAGAAATAATATTCTAGTGGGAAGATCTTGGTTTTCTGTTTTGTCCTGAGTACAACAGCAATCCTTTTCATTTAAATAATTTCCCAGCAGTTAGACCATTTATCGAAAAACAGAGACTGCCCCAACTCTAGGCCCTTTGTCAATGACCTTGTCAATGTGAACAGCCTTGGCTTTGGTTGGTCACTTTGCTCAAATATGTCTTCTGATTTTCCCTCACACAACCTGCCACAGCCTTGCTGCTCTGTAAAACCACCTGTGTTTATTTCCTCATCACATCTGCAGGATTCACTTTTCTGTTCCTCAGATGTCATCTATGGACATCTATTTCTAATGTCATCTATACATCATAATAGATCCTTTAAGTTCCTCAATCTGGTTGTATACTTCTAGATGCCACTGCTGTGTCCAATATAGATTTGCAGCCCAAATACAAACATCTCTTTCAACTCATTCTCATTCTATTCCCTCCTGTATATTTGGCCCAGTTAACTTGTCCAAACATGTCTGGTTGTCTGAAGAAGTATAACTCAGAATTGTCAGCCATTTATGACACTTATGTTTCTCATCTTTCCCTCCTCCTTGTTTCCTTCTGGTTGTTCTATGTGTGTAATTATGTCATAAAACTGTGAGTGCAAAGGCTGTGAGCCCTCTTCTTGGATGAAATTGCATCCAGAAATAAATATCTATCTGTCCTTCCATTTTACATAATATCACTGAGTAAATTAACAAGAAATATAAAATATCATAAACTTATTTTCCATCCCTTTACTTAGCTATTGATATCACACATGGGAGAGATGGGAAGCACAAGAGTGGGAGGGGTTGAGGAAAAAGAGGAACTATATCTACCCAACCCCTTATTATACCATGCAAAACTTATAACTAATATAAACTATTTGTAATTCTAAATCATCCTTAGCATTTCAATATGCTGAATCCTGAAAGGTAAAAGGAACAAAGGTGAAAACAAGGGATGCAGCACATTAATAACACAGATTAGCTGTTGTCTCCTCTACTCATTCTATTTTTCTTTATTGCTTCTGTTTTAAAACTTGTTTCCACTTTCTGGAGTCACTTAGAGATTATCATGATAACTTCTAAATTATTTTACTTTAATTAGTCAGACTTTGATCTGAAATAATTTTCAATATGGCCCAGTGCCACTCAGGGTAGAAAATAATTTCTGTCCAGTATCAGTTTCAGAATGCAAAACAGATCAATCTTTGTACAGAAAACTGATGATAAGTGAGGAAAGGTTTTGTGAGAGGTTGTCTGATTAAAAAGAGTTCCACAAGTGAATTTTTACTCATTGAACACCAAATGAAAACAGTTAATGATTTATTTCCTTTGTGGCATGTGGTGCCATTGTAAGATAGTTGTTGCTATATTAATTCCATCAACTTCTTAGATTTATGACTTGATGTATATTCAATCTCTTTCTTTAGTACTTTTTTCTCTTCCTTTTTTTGAGTGGTTTTTTTTCTTATGCTGTTTTTCCACCAGCGTTGCTTTTACATTGAGACCAAGGGGGTTTTTATTTTTTCTTTACTTACAATTTTTATCATGCAAATTCGAAGTTTGACAATAGTGGAGCAAGATAAGAGGCTTTCTCCAGAGTCTCTGCAAATCCTTTGCACAATGCTTTGGAATTTAGACAAAATTGCTAAACCCTTCAGATCAGTCTCTATTAACCAATGAGAATTTGTATTATGATCTTTGTTATAAAAAGCACCATGGGACAGCAAAAACATACTTATAGATTATTCCGAAAAGTAAGGAGTAGAATTTTGAGATGCTTTAAATACTTTTAGGGCAGAACATGAAGCACTTAGTCATAGTGGTGAGGTACTAATCACTTGAAAAGACCCACGGAATTAAGTCTTAGAATTTGTGTAGGTTTTCTTCAACATGACAAACCTCTCTAAAATCCAGACCATAAATTAATTTCATTTTTGCATCCAGTAATGATGCATGTAAGGCCCTAAATTTCATCATGAATACAACACTGAAGAAAACTTTAAGTGGATAGTCATAGTTTGTGATTTATTTTACCTAACTTAGGACACTTAGGACACTTACAGTCTCTCCAGTCAATATAGAGAGATGAACCTTCAGAGCTGACACATTATTTTTGATTTAAACAACAACTGACAGAAAAGTTACCCTACATGCAGAGTATTCATCCAATTCATCATGCATGGTATTCATCCAATGAATAATTAACATAGTTTTCCTTAAAAGAAACCACAAACCTTATTTCTAGCCTACCACATGCAGCTGTAGGATATCAATATATATTTTGCAAAGAATGAAGAACCATCCATTATCAGAAGTCTATTTCCAATATAAGATAAAACTACCCTTTTAAACTACTCTTTGACAAACTGAATAGCTTTAATTTCTAAAGCCCTTTCTTTTTCTTCAAGACTTCTGTGAAGCACGCAGGTAATTTTTTCTGTTTTCTTAAACAATTTCATGTTTCTATAAGAATTTGAATAATACCTCAGGAATGATGGTTAAGATACTCTCTGCCTGATGAACTTTGGCAGCTTATTAATGACTTATTGGATTGCCCTAAGGATAGTGAACTTAAATCAAATTACTCAGGGCTACAGGACTTACTACTCTTACAGAGATTCCAAAAATATAGGGCAATGATTAGATTTGGCCATATAGGTATGAATGCCCCCAGAAAAAAAACAAAAAACCAAAAAAAAACCCCAACCCAAAATCATTGGAAATATTAATATTTCATCTTTACAAATTCAAAATGTTAAAATGTTAAAACCACTATCTAATAGCTGTTTATTCTAAATAAACACAATTTAATAAATTTTTTCAGGATCCAAACACAGAAATAGAATTTCAAATCCACCCATAGGATGATCAATGGCTATTATTGCTTGATAGTACTAGAAAATGATGGAAGTAACAAGTGAAAAACAAAGTTCTACTAGTATGAAAGAGAAAAAAAAGAGCATAGGACTGAAATCTTGTTCTCTCCATGAGAGAAATTCAACCAAAAATTATTTAAAAGACATATATAAAATATGCTTATATTCATTTATAGAATGAAATCTAATGTATTTATATGCATGTGCACAAATACATATAAAAAATACAAAAATTGTAGAAAAGTCATACAAATATCTACAGCACAGGATATCGTGAAACATAGATATAGTGAAAAGCTCTGTTCCAAAGCATAGATTTTAAAAAATCACTTTATTAATATTAAAGTGTTTATACACATAATTCAAATTAATTTTGAATTTATTTGATGTCATCGATAAGAAATAAAATATAATATCTAAATGGACTATGATACCTGTAATTCCCTTTCCCATCAACAATCTCTTTTAAAAAAACCCTTGGTTACAGGAACCCGTAATTTACATAATTTTATAGCGAAATAATGCCACAACAGACTAAGAAATATTTTTCCCCCCAATATCACCCTGTATATAAGTATCAAAGTTGATGCAAGCCTGCTTTAGGTAATCTTAGTTGCTGGGAAGATAAACAACTGCAAACAAAAGAAAGTGAACTCATTTTGTTCAGGGCTATATAAATCCAACACATAGATCACATTTCTTAGGAATTTGTAGAGGGGCTAATTCTAAGTAATTCTGCTCTATCTACTGATTCTCAATGCAATTGCATGGCTAGCAGAAAATATGACATTCTCATAGTTAATTATATATGAAGGAAAAAAAAACCCACACAATTTTTCAGCCCCTACAGTGTGTAAATAAAGATATATGGAAGAGTCCAGGAAAAGCATGACAGGGGAAGAGCAGGATCCACACGAAGGCAGAGCAGCAAAAAGAAGAGGACACCACAATAAATATCATAAGTTTATGACATTTTGAGAGTGAGCAGACATTCTGAAGTCCAAAAGAGCAGGAAGAACTTGTAGGGATTACTTAGCTCTGAAACAGAGTATAGTTCCTCAAAGGTGAGAAAAGTTTGGGAAAGGAAAAGAGAACATCAAAACAAATAAAATTCAACCAGAGCAGGAAGAGCAGAAGAAGGAGAAAGAAGATGAGAGAAATTAAAGTAGTTACTAGCAGCAGAAATAAAAAGGCAAGGTAAAGAATGAGAGACATGGAAGGAAATGAAAGAAGTAATAGAAGGATGAGATCAGGAGAAAAGGTAGCATGAAGAAAGGTATGCTTAAGATCCAATTTGGGAGCACAGAAAGCTTTATAGAAGCACAAAGAGGTGAGAATAATCAGTGGAGATAACAAGAACAGACCAAAAAAGTGAATGATCAAATGAATTGGATTAATTCAAGAAGTAGAAGCAGTTAGATTGAAAGCAGAAGGCACTTTAGAACTGTTCTTCAAGGGATGAATTGCAGTAAAGCAGATCTGGCAACTGTGTTTTCATAGGCATTGCCTAGCCCTAAACATCTCCTTGAATGCAAAAGCAGCATCCAGGGCAGTAACAAGGCTTGAGGCTCCTCGCCTCACACCCTTTTTGTGTGTCATTCCCTAAGTCTTGTAACTGATAGACCTGAGACTCTATATCCAAGCCTCCTTGCTCGTCAGTGCTCTCCCTGAATGAGTCAGCCGCCCTCCCCACAGCGTCACACCCTGTCTCTCCCAAGGTCCAAGAGCAAACTGCCTGAAGGGAAGACACCTATGGTGGCAGCAGTCATCACCACAGTGTTGCTTCTTTCTCTCCGCCCACATGCCCTCCATCATCTGCTGTTCCCAGAGCCACAGGACCGGAGGAGGAAGGTAAAGGAGGAAGAATCATGGAGGAGTGGGACTCAACCTCTACCTTCAAAATGCAAAGTGTCTACAAATCTAAAGGCTGTGGGTATAAACTTCCCATTCATCAACCACATTATTATACAAGCCACGGTGCTACCCAGTGACATTTTAAATGAATCAGCTACAGGCTACGCACGTAGGATGATGGATTATGGAGCAGGAGCAGGTAAAACACCTTATAGGAAGAGCACAGAGAAATAGACCAGGGCTCTGAGGAGCACCCCAAGATGCAGAAAGACAGAGCTGCCAGTATTTATGTGCCCTTCACCCAGACTGTGCAGAAACGCTTCCTCTCCTTGATATACCAACTGCTGGCACAGGTGTGTCAAGGGTGGCAAGGAGGAAATCAGAATAGCCCAAATCAGGAAAAAAAAAATCAGAGAAACCCACAAAAAAGCCAAAGCAAGAAATAAATTAACTCAGTCTGATGATGACTATACAACCTGTTGGAGCACAGGGAAAGCCACTCTGCTCCTGCCCTTAGAGGGACTCTGAACTTCTCTGAGGGAATAAATACCAACCTGAAAGGATTAAATACAGCCCTCACCTCCTATACATCCCTTAGAATGTATTCTGGTTGTATATCCCTGCTGCAAAGCAGACACCAATTTGCTTTGAAATTCGTCTGTGACATGTAGCTTCAAGTGCAGGGTCCAGAGCCAGACGTGAGCAGCATCTCCTGTGACAGGAGGGCTGACTGCCGTGCCCAGGACCTGGTTGAAGAGAGGGATAATGGGGTGCCTAGGCAGGAGAGTGTAAGATCTCCTTAAAGTCAGGGATATTCTTTTTGTCATTGATGAGGACAAAAGTGAGAGAACATGGCTGCTGCTCACAATGACAATTGTCATGCGAAGTTAGAGGAAAACCAAGGTCTTTTACTAAGTAAAAGAAAAGGTAGCCTTGCCTGTCTTGTCACATTATTCAACTGGCATCAGATCAAATAACTCAGGCTAAAGCATGAGACCTTGGTAATAGAGTTTCGCAACTATTTTGACGAAGGGAAGAACTGCTTGAAGAACTTAAAAACAGGCCCTAGAAATTCTATAATAAAGTGCTTTATATTCCAAAACTTTAGCTCAAGAAAAGAAAAGAGTTTGGCTTGAGAAAACACTCATCACAAGCTACTATTAACTGGCATTTATTGCACCAGGAGTGGGATGTTACCAAAAAAATGCACCAAGGAACAGTTTTGTTGCAACAGACTCCGTATCTTGGATATAGCTGTAGTAATTAAGGTTAGAAACTGTAAAGAAGAAATAGATCACTAAAGTGAAAGACACCGAAGTACAATTCTAACATCAATTTGAAGTTAGTTGAAAAAGGCTTAGGGCAAGGTATGGAATTGTTGCTTTTTTTTGGTTTTTTTTTTTTTTTTTTAATTCTCTCTGTGTGATAAATGAGGTGACAAAATACAGCTAATTTATTTGTCAGAAAAGACCTTTGAATAATGGGAAGAATGGGTGTATGTGTTTACTAGATTGCCCATTTTGATTTATCAAAAAAATATGTAAATATATTGTTTCTATGATCATCCTTTTGAAAGCTATGCATTGTCTCACTCTTCCTTCCCAATAAATTATTAAAAAAGGGATATAAAATTAATTGCTTAACATTTGACTCAAAATTTCATTAAATTGTTGTCAGTATTTCCTTTAGGTAAGTAGCATCTGAGCTAGACTGTCCTTTCAGGCTCTTCAATAGATCAATGCATTTAAATTAACAATTATATTCCTGTCCTTCTGTGCGCCTCCATACTTTCAAAAAAATCAACTGCTGATATATCACAAGATTGCCTGTGTGTCTATAATATTTTATACACATATATCCATGTCCAGCTTAGCATTAAGTGGATGCTAAAGGTGTCTGCCTTCTCCAGCTGCTTTAGTCTAGGACTCCTTCCTGCCCAGGCTGACAGCTCCTGTTTGCAGGTTGAACCATTTAGAAGAGCTTATGACATATCCTAGAGACTCATAGACACAGGCACATCTCTTAGACACACCAGCAGTTGTGGGATGGTACAGGTGCTCATCAACACCCCCATGTCTGACTACAGCAGCAAGCACATTTCACTGTCACTCCTGAGGCTCTCAGCAGTACCTGGCAGTTGCAGTTCTTGCAGCATGCTTATATGTGACACTAAGGGTCAGATCACCAAGAGAGAGAGCTGGGAAATCATCCATTAAGAAGGCATAAGAGAAGTGGAGAGCTGGGTTCATCAGGTGCAGGGCTCAGCTAGACAGGAGTTCTGACTGACCCCATTTTACACATGACTGGCCCCTTTACACTGCTTTCTGTTTATCCATACTTGTTCCTTCTGGCTCCTCCCTTCTCTGCACATAGCATCAGCACAAGGTACAGTCCCACTAAGCCATTCCAGCACCCAAGTCACTCAGGCCACTTGCATCTTTATGAGTTGTGAAGTCACAGTTTTTCTGGAGACCATCAGTTGCCTGGACTGGCCAGATTTGTTTCTCACTATTGTCTTTGTTACTGCTAGTTGGTTAGGTTTTATTTATATGTCTGTTTTCCTTTCTTTCCTTTCTCTGACCTCCACAAAAAAATAAACATCCTTACATATCAGATATCCATACCAATTAGTATGAATAACAATGTTTGTTCTTATTTGCAACCTACCTTATCATGTGTCAGTCAGGTTTGTATTTTTTTTTAATGGTTCCTTTGCCCAGATATTCTTTAAAGAATAGATACATTCCTTCCACATACCATTAGAATTCAAATTGACAAGGTCCAGGTGGATTCAAACTCAAAAGTATTATTTTCTATAGCTTGAAAACTCAAAGGGAAGAAGAAAGAAACAGTCAGATAGATGTGTACTCTGACTACCTGCACGGCAGAAATCAGTGTATTGAGAAATGTTCAGATACTAAAGGAAGTTGAATAACCTCTTTGCATTTCTTTTGTATTGCTTTCACTCCACTACCTTGGCATATCAGGCTTGTTCTTTTCATAGTGAAATTTTCTGAAGTGCCGGCTAAAAAAGCCAATCAACTCCTCCTCTTTAGATTTAAAAAAAAAAAAAAAGGGCAAATTCATCCCAGTCTGCTTTATGCATAACCCTATTCATAGAGTTCTAGTTAAGGGATTTTTGAAAGTTTACAAATCTCATTATCAGCAATGATTAAACATGGATGGTTAACCCTGGAGATGAATTTGGGAAGAATGCTAATGCAGTGATATTTGCCTCTAGATAATCAAGCCTGGGAAAAACAGTTTAATTTGTATCCATTCTAAGCAGCTTCAAACATAGCTCTTCACTTAGCTTTTTCCTCCAATGTTTCACTTGTAAATTATTTTTATCTTAGCAAGTTACTTCTAATGACTCAGCCATGTTTTCTTTGTGCACCTCAAATTAAATCAGTTCCTTTTCAAGTACTTGGGTGCAAAGTGTATTTTCACCACATTAGTTTTGATACTCTAGAACTCATCAGAATATGCTCAAAACCTTTTCTATTTCTGAACAAAGAATTCACCAAAATAATATGCAAAGAGTAACAGATGCAATGTTCATTGGTCACATAGCTTCCTCCTTCACAACCACAAAAGCCTGACTTGTATAAGTTTTTGAAAAATGGTTTGAAGAGACATGGTCTTTCATCATGTTCATTGACTGAACAAAGTTACTGTTATGACATTGTAAAAGACTAAACAGACAACACAAGTAATTATGTGCATGCCAGTTTGTGGATGAAATAGTGGAACAGCTGTTTCATGACTCAGGTCATAACTAATAGAAGACATAATTAACACTAGCTAACAGATTTTTAGAAAATGGATGCTGTTAACCTAGCATTTGACTATTAAATTGGAACTCTAGTAAGTAAAGAGAAGAAAATTACTACAATGTGCTCAAGACCCTGTCCTTCCCATTCCCTTCTTCCATATCAAAAATAGCAAAAGAAATGTTTAGTGAACAAAATTCTTTGGTTCATATGTGATTTTAATACAGAGCAGCCTTCATTTCCACAATGAAATTGGTTATACCACTGATCATTGATGCAGCCTCAGTAAGATGCATGCATATGGACTGGAGTCAAGATCATGATTTTGTTCATGCTTTTCACTTTAAGTCTAGTTTAGTTTCTCTTTTCATGGAGAAAACTTAAAAAAAAACCACCTAAAAACAGGGTAGCATTAAACTGTCTCTAGGCATGACTACATGAAAATGGAACATATTTGGATATGTTGTGTTTTGATCCCATTAAAATAAGAAAGAAAATAAACTTTTTAAGCACCAGTGTGCTTTCCTAATTCAGAAATATCACCAAGGTGACTTCCGAAATATTTTGGATGTACCAATTCTAGGTGTGCATGCAAGTAGGGCTTGTTTCGATTCCCACCATTTTATGTCAATATAAACAATCATAAAGTTACAGAAGCTGCTATGAACCATGAAAGATTCCCGCTGATCATGAGGTCTTCTTAAGAAAAAAGGAAGGAAATTGGGGCAGTTCTGTCGCAGCTCATGTGAACCACTGCAGATTTCCCCATATCTCATGGTTTTGACTTTAGATTTGTTTTTTGGTTTTTTCCTATCAAGCATGGGAATCAGAAAGGATTGGAAAAAATGTCCTCCAAAATTTCCATAAGATGTTTCAAGCAGACTTTGTTGTAACTGTATCCTCAAATAGCTATTGTATCCTCTGAGTTTTATATTGGTCCAAGAAAACCATACCATGTCTAGACGATATATTTGACTCAGAAATATGCTTACTGTTCTGACACAGATTGTCAAGCTGTGTCATGCCATCCACCTTGGCCAGGTGTAAAGTCAAATTTACAAATTGCATGTGAAGCAAAATAAATTTTAAATATCTGAGTACGCTTAATTACATGGTTAAAAGATCACTTTGTGCACTTTCTGAATTTCAAAACATCCTCCTTGATTTTCTAGGGCTTCAGAGACATTCTGATCCCCAATGTAATAATTTGACCACCTTATTAGAAAGATATTTTTCTCTCATAAAGCAAAACAAAGTAAAAACAAAAACAAAACCAATTTATTTATATTCTAAACAATAAAAAGATTTATGTCGAAGCATGTGCAGATAATTACTACAGCTAAGAGAACACAGAAAACCTAACACTTATTTGTTTATTTTGCATTGAAATTCTACCAATTCTTCTGTGTAGCATAAATGTCCATGGAACTGCTTGTACCTTGGTTTGAATCAATGTCTCTGCTGAAGCTTCAGCCTCCAGAACAAGCTTGGAATACAGAAGTGTTTAGAATAGGAAGCCATTCACCAAAAAAGGAGCAGTTCAAGTGAAAAATTTCCTAATTTCTTTCACGAGCATTTTACATGTGCTAAACACAAATGCCATAGGAAAATCAGAATCTGATTGTATTTCATCAATGAGGAACAAATTTAAAAACTCAGTAATATTGTTCAAGTCATATGTGTAAAAAAATCTGTGCAGTTATAATCACAGCTCCAGAAACTGAACACCCCATTCTCACTATTGTTTGTTCCTGGATTTTTTCTTTTGTAAATGTTCTCTAGATAGTACTGTCATATTCATACTGAAGTGTCATCCTTCCTATCTTGCAGTGACTCAAAAAATTTATACTTCAGGTGACTTCCAATCATTTACTCAAGATGTGAAAGTTGGTTTTAATTTTGAAGGCACATCACCAACAGGAGAAAGCATTCTGGACATGGTGTTGACTGAATAAACAGATGCACAAACAAAAATAATTGAACTCACTTTCTCACAGTTGTCTTGACTCTACAGTACTATAAGAAACTACTTGCTTAAAAAAATGCCTTTTTTTTTCTGTAGTAAAACGAATGAAATAGAGTGCCTAAGTACAAATTGAGCATTTGTTGCAATAAAAATTTATATTTTCTTTAATCTTCCCACAGGATACTGTGATCTGAAACTGATCTTGGAAAAGTTTGCAACAAGTAGTGTTTGCTTCACCCTCTACATCAACATACTCCAGATGAACGGGCCAGACATCATCACTGAAATCAGGTTACAAATACGTTAAAGACGTCAGAAAGGCTTCCTCGTTCCTGAATTCTCTCTTCCTATATATTCACTGACTTTATATAGATATTGACGTGTACACACAACATCTTTTTTGTTCCTTATTCCTTTTCACTGAAAGCATACAAAATAAGGAGTCTGCAAGTACAGCATGAGACATCAAAAACTCTTAGTGCAGTTTGAAAAACTACTAGTCCTTGTAATGAGCTCCATATCCAACCCAAAATTTTCACTTGTGTGCATTAAAAAGTCAACATTCACCTTCATATCTCAGTAACTCTGGGGGAAAAAAAAGTCAAACTGCTGATAAAAGCCTATGGATATGGATACTCACCAGTACACACCAGTTTTCGTATACCACTGTCAACAATTCATTTAAAACCATTATGTGATTTAGAATCAGATCTAGGTTTGAATTCCTATTGGTACCTGTGTATCCATCCAGTGGCTTCAGGCCACTTCATGAAAAACAGATGTTTTGGTGGTTTAGGAGGTTTGTTTGGAGGTTGTGGTTTGTTTGGGTTTTATTGTTCTTGGTGGGGTTTCTTCAACTCAACCTTGAATTTCATATTATCTAAGTAAAGATTTGATTTTCCTCACCATGGCCCTTAATGGACAATAATTAAAATATTGATCTGAGCACTCTGGATCAGAACCACAGCACTTTGAGGTTTTTGTTGCTCATTATGCTCATCCATAGATGTGGCAGCATCTGTCCATACAAATTGCTTTAAGGTCATGGTTAAAAAATGCAAATAAGAGCAAGAGAGAAAGAAAGGGAAACACATGTTCGTACCTAATACTTGCAACAGTCAATTCTGCTTGCAGCATCAGATCAGATAGCTTAGAAAGCACTAATTTAATGGCCTGCATCCAATGTGCTCTGTTCCTTATGATCCAGGCAAGTTTGTTCTCTGGTATACCCTGGAGTGTTTTCTCACCATGTGAAGAGAGAAATAAATTTTATAGGCAATACATCCTTCCCATAAAATGCCTGAACTACCTCATTTTTATCTGAGCAATGATGCAGGGCAGAAGGAGCTGGCCACTTACACCACATATGGAATCACTTCAGAGGAATTTTTTTTTCAGGTACCATCATTATCCCTAAGTTTCTACATTTAAGAAGCACCCGGCCATTCTGTGTAAATGTTGATGATAGGTTCAGCTATGGCAGCTATCAGTATGCTCTGATGAAACTGCTGTCTTCTGATAGCCCAAAGGAATCTGATGAATATTTAGTCTGGAAGATGAAATCAAAAGCTAAAAATAACAATATTCCAGGATGGGAAATTCCAGAAAATATAGAAGCGTTGCCCAAAACACTCTAAATGCAAACATTTTAGAAAAGCATTGAAAAAGCCCTTTAATTTTTTGTACTTTCAAAAGATGTCAGTAGTTGGCACTAGGAAACCAATGCATGAGAAACATATAAACCTCAGAATACCCCTTTTGCAAAGATATTGCATTCAGAGAGACAGCCAGAAGTGAGAAACTAAAAATGCGATACTGGGGAATAAAAAACTGTACTTCTAACACTTCTCTCACCTTAGATCTTTCTGGACATGACAGCAAAGCAAATTTTAATGACATGATTGAAAAAAAGAGAAATGAGCAAATATGGGAAATGGTTGTGGGAAGTGCATCCCAATCTTAAAGATACTAGGAGAAATCAGGAGGGCACTTGATTAAAAATCTGTTTGAGGCTGATTTTGTGTACCAATCGATAGCAGGTGTCAACTACTCTTTACTGAATATAAAGATCATCTGTGGGGTGGAGAAGGATCGTGGAAGGGTTTTGAAGGTGAAGCCAAAGCAGCTTGTGTTTGAAGTGTCAGAAAAGCAGTAGATAGTGAAGGAAGGTGTGGAAAGAGGTGAAATGGTTGAAATGACAGGCTAGGAAAATGATCTTTGCAGAAGCTGAGCAAGATTATATTTGTCAAAGGGGGAAGGAAAAAAAGGTGTTTCAGAAGCTGAGAAGTGAGATATTTCAGTTGTGCAGTTAGATAGCAAAAGCCACTTCTTAGATATGGTCTGTAAAAAGAATCTGTGAAAACTAGAAATTACATGAAAGTGAGGATTTAGAAAGTGGATTCAGTCAGACGAGAAAATTGTCATTCGAGATGTCACCATTACCTAAGGAAAAATTCTTCCAAAACAAAAATGGCTGAATTCTCAATAACTGTTCATCACTATAAAGTCTCTTTGGAATATACTTAGCTTTGCTGGGTTTGTATATTCTGGTTTCCTGCGTTTCTATTTCCGCTATCGCTGTGTTTCCTTCCTTTGTCATCACTTTTAAAGTGTAATCAGATTCAAAGTATGAGTGATTTGCAGTGCTGGTGCATGACAAAATGCAGTTTTACGATGAAAATCTTAAGCACTTTCTAGCAAACACATAATTTAGGTCTGAGTGCTGATGCCACAGCTTTGCAGCCTGGAGTTCAGTCACTGGCACCTCAGGTCAATAGCTACAGGAAGTTCTAGACTTGATGTTTAATACTTCAGGAGATGTCAGAATCTTTGACAGTAGGTACTGAATTAATTGTGTGGTGGTGTCCAAAAGGGTTAGGTAGATAGATTTTTAAGCCCAGAGACGTGATCTGAAAATCACTGGGAACTTGTGTTGCTGTTTAACATGAGAAGGAAGTTATTTGCATAGCAGATCTACTAATTTCACTCAGACACTCACAACGCTCAGAATATCATAACAACACAATCTATCAGCTTATAATACAGTTACTGGAATCTTGGGCACACGTTAGTAAATAAAACACAAAGTAAACCCAAATAACTACATGAATTTTCCATAGAATTTGCAAGGGTTTAAGTGACATCTTCAAGAGCCTGAGGTCTTCCTCATATTGGATTTATGTCTCTCTACCATGAGCTGTTATCTTATACTAGAACAGCACAGAAGTCCTTTTTAGATTGGATTTTCATCCAAACTTGCTATACACCTTGCCATGTGATATATTTCTGCAGCAATTTACAACATCTTTCATTAGCGTTTACATATAGTTGTGGGTTAATTTCTGAATTTTTAAATGAGACATACTATAGTGATACTTCATGTTCCTCTTCTTCCACAGCCGTTTGTGTGCTTGTCATTGACAAAATGTGACAGAGAAACAAAAGAGATTAATAAAAAGAAGTGTTCAGGACTAAATTCTTTTTCAACTGGCAAAAATATCCAGGGAACTGTTGTTTTAAAAAGGGGTTATGTTTCATCAAAATTTCTAATAATATTGTTGAGCAACTTTATGTTGTATTTAATGCTGGGTTAGATAGTTTATCAAGAAAAGGCCAACCAAAATGTTTAGGGCAAACTCTGTGGTGACTACATACTATATAGAGAGATTGATGCATAGCTATCGTTAACAGCCCTGTTTTATTAATGATTTCCTTCTGGAAAAAGCTCCAATTTTTCATATTGATTGAATGAACACTACTGAGTATATGAGCTTCAAAGCTCAGCACAAAACTCTGAATTCAGATATGCTTTTGGGCAGAGGCCTTGTTCCACTTAAGCATTTCTAGCAGGAAATTTTAAGTATTGCAGTACTTGCTGGAGCATCCTCATATCTTGTAATATTATATGAACAAGATGTGTCTCAAGTCTTCTGTCTCTGGAAGGAAGACCTATAGATTAGGCAAATAATCTGTCTCAAGTCTTCTTTTGTCTCTGGAAGGAAGACCTATAGATTAGGCAAATAATCTAGGCTTATGTATTCAGTGAAAAAGTGCCCTGAAAAAAAGTTTTATTCAGTTCTGGGACATACATAGCTGTATAAAACAGCTAAGTTTTTTACAGAGCAGTCCATCTCTGCACTGATTAGATGACTAACCTAAACCAATACTCTGAGAAAGAGCATTCCCATTTTATTCAACCACAATCCAAAGTATTGATTCAGATAAATTTCTGAGTTATCTACCTAAGTATCAGTGACAGCTAGAGGAACAAATAAAGTCAAGGCTTTATTTTCTGGACAATAGAGCAGTCCATATTAAGGAAACAATTTACCTAAAAGTAATTTTTATTGTGTAATGACAAGAAGGAAGAAATTCCTACTCTGTTTTTAGAAAGAGGCAGGGAAAAAAATTAGAGCATTTCTCCAGGCTGAATAGATGAATTTGACCCAAATACTTTGAATCCTAATCCATTGTTTGATCATTGACTAAGTTTCTCATTACAAGCGATTGTGTCTGCATTTGTCTGAGGTATGCTTGGGATGCTCTGTTCCAGCATTCCACAGAAAGATTTTTATTGCCTTATGTGTTTTTATTTTACTAGCACATAAATACACAGCACTACTCTAAGTTGTAGTTGAGAATACAAAATTTTTCTATCATCTTCCATGGCAGTTGTGTTCTTGAAAATGCCCCCAGTTGTCAACATTAAAAAAAGATGAAACTCAGTCATCCCCGTTCATGCAGTCCAATATAAAGGGACTGGATGTAAAGCTCCCTGTTGTATGGAATAACACTGGGGTAGAGAGAAGGCACTGTATTCCTATGCAACATGAAATAATTCAAGTGATATGCTTCTAGAATCCATCCTTTAGTTATTTTCTTGTGTGGTTTAGGCAGAAGGAGCAGATTGGTTTAGGGCTCAGTTGGTTAGGGTTTGGGGTTTTTTTCTGGATTTTTTAAAATCTTTCATGTCAGCATGATTTCTATACTTTAGAAAATGATAGTGGAGCTGGGGTGAGAAATTATATGTGTTTCCTTCTTATATTTAAAACTGCTTTGACTTCATCTTCAGTTCTTTTATTGATCTTTTGACATTCGTCTCTCCTGACTTGCCTGATGTCTATTCTAAGCAGTGAAATGATTGATCACAAAGTATTTCAAATATGCAGTGTTTGGAGAATGTAGTATCTGATACTCTCTTAATAAAACCAATACATACAACACAGATTTTATCTGACACTAATGCATTTTTAAATCCTTGGACTCATCAATATGATTGTGGCTAAAATACTACTAAAATGTATTTGGCACTCCCTCCTCATGTAGCTGGCAGGAGCAGGCTGTACACAGACCCCTTGGCCTTCATTTTCCTCTGCCTATTTTTGCAGATGAGTCAACCTTTGGTGCTGTCTGAGAGTAGAGCTGGCAATTGCTGGGCCCAGATGCCACACTCAGGGCTCCAAGTCCTGAACAGAAGGATTTGTAGCTGGCTGCTGCCATGTGCTACTTTAGATTCACTGTCTATAACCTGGAGGGTTTATATATAATTTGCCTGCTGCTGCCTTGGTCATTGGTATCCATGAGACGTTCGGTGTTGCCTGGCTAAGATTGAGCCTACAGTCCACAGCCTATGCATGTCCAGCTTTGTGCTCTACATTTGCCACTCCTGTCACATAGCAAATATGTGCACTGGGTGGAAGAATAATTCTCATGCCAAACATGCACACAAGCAGCAGACAGAAAATTTCTTAGGAAACACAGAAAATTCTGTGAAGTCCTTCCATAAAGTCAAACATTTTAAATGTTTGAATGCAAGTCATTTCTTCTAAAACAAACCTTGGTGCCACTACAGTAATTCAGGTTGAAGATCTATATCTCAATATAGATCTCTATGTCCTTGAGATAAATATTTTTTAAAAGAAGGTTGATATTCAACTTTCTGAACTACTACATAAGAAAAATATTAAAAAGAAGGCATTTTCTTTATAATCAAAAAGATTCTTGATTTTGAAATAGGCAAGCTGGAAAAATAGCCAAAGGTTTCTCTAATGTAATCTTACAAGAACTTCAAAATACTCTTTGAGTTAACTGGGTATCTAATAATATCTCCACATGTGGATCAGTTACTAGTAGCCACCATATACACAAAAATTACTGCAGAAATAAACCTTGTTTTTATGGAGCTAATATAATTGTGTTGTCAGGGAGATTAGGGACAAAAAAATCATATATTTGATCATTAGCATGTTCGGTGAAGTCCTGTATTCACTACAATAAAAGTCCTATTTGTTTGGCAGGGTTTTTTGGTTGTTTTGGGTTTTTTTTTTTGTTTGTTTTGGTTTTTTTGTTGTTTTTTGGGGGGGGGTTTTTTGTTTGTTTTGGTTTTTTTGTTTTGTTTTGTTTTGTTTTGTTTTGTTTTGTTTGTTTTGTTTTTTTGTTTTCCCCCAGTCTCTTAATCACATTCTTTTATTGGATCTGTTTGTGCAAATAATATTCCCAATTATGTTTGTAGTAACAAGTAGACACTTGAGTAAAAGACAAAGAAGCAGGCCCTAGATTTGTGCAATGAAGCATTCTATAGAGGAAAGAGGCAGCAGCACACAGAAGAAATATTATGAAGTAACAATCTTCAAGAAGTGAGTTAAATGTTGAATAAAGGCCTATGGGATGTAGCAGTGAAGGCCAAAGGAATACTAAATAAGTTTGTCAATGACACCAAACTGGGAGGAGTTGCAGACACTCTCAGGGGAAAAGAGGCCTTACAAGGAGACGTGCCCAAATTAGAGGGCTGGGAAATCACCAACCAAGTGAAGTTTAACAAGGGCAAATCCTGGATTCTGCACCTGGGATGAGGCAACCCTGGATGTACAGTCCTAGATGGACTGAGGAATGAGAGGCTGGGAGCAGTGCGATGGAAAGGGACCTGGGGGTCCTTGTTGATGGCAAGTTGAACAGGAGTCAGCAGTGCCCTGGCAGGCAGGAGGGACAACCTTATCCTGGGGGACATCAGGCACAGCATCACCAGCCAGGCAAGGGAGGGGATTGTCCCACTCTGCTCTGAGCTGGTGCAGCCTCACCTCCAGTCCTGGGGGCTTGTTTGGAAGCCACAGCACAAACAAGGCATTAAACTCCTAGGGAGTGTCCAAAGGAGGGCCATGACAATGGTGAAGGGCCTTGAGGAGAAGCCCTATGAGGAGCAGCTGAGGCCACTTGGTCTGTCCAGTGTGCAGGAGACTGAGGGAAGAGCTCTTCCTCATGAGGGGAAAAAAAATGGCAAGCACTTATCTCTTCACTCTCATGACCAGTGCCAGCACTCTGAATTCAAGAAGTGTTTGGACAATGCTCTTGGGCACATGGTTTGATTCTTGGCGTGTCCTGTGTAGGGCCAGGAATCTGCCTTGATAATCCTGATGGTACCCTCCCAGCTCAGTATATTCTATGATTTTATGATTCTATGATCCTTGGTAGAAACTGCAAAATCCTGAGGTGTCTGGCTCCAAAAAGAAATGGTTCAAAAAGCTTGTGCTTTCTCTTGTGTTCATAACATGGTGTCTGATACATTTTCCTTAGTACACTAGGGGCAACTAAACTACTACTCAGTGATATGAACAACATAGGACCAAAATTTCTGCAATGAGACAATATTTTGCACACTGATTCCTAGTATTTTGAATAAAATGTTCAATATAAATTTGAAAACATGTATAATACTTTTACTGGTTCAGACAAAGAATAGCTATGTAACAAGAATTTTGACCAAATTCAATGACTTCCCTAAGGAGTAGTCTATAAGAAGGCTTATTTGCATGCATTTGATTAGCTATCTTTGCTTTATATGATGGTATTAAAGAAATCACATTCTCTTCTTCAGCATATCACAAAATCCAAATTGATATTATATCATATATTCTGTTATTAGCTATTTATTTGTAGATTGAGACCCTAAAACCAGACAGAGTTTAAGCACAGAACTGAATGCTTGCATTAACTTTATATGGTTTTCAATCAGATAATCTGTACCAGGTTTAGAGATAGAGAAAGATATGGAAAAAATATGAGCAGTATGATAGGCAGCCTGGAATTTCAGTACTGCAGCTGGTTTTTTTTGTAACCATCACAGCAAAAAGGAGATTTAAAGTAGGTATTAAAGAAGAATAGCAAAGAAGTTTATCTGATTGATTTTGTCTTTTTCTTTCCTCTTTCACTTCAGTCTACATGAGGCACAATATCATTAAGATCTGTGAAAGGGAGTTTTCAGAACATAATATATGCAAATGGCAAAGCTGAAAAATGAATACTTGTGAAAAGTAACAATACATGGGCTGTTAGTGCTTGTCTTGCCTGTGCACATCCAACAGCTGTACTGCAAAGCAGCACTAATTAATTCAGAATCATTCAATGTATCTTCAACTGCTATAACTCACATGAATGTTAGTCATTCTTCCTGATGACGCTGTTGAAGGCAATGGTGAGGGTTAATTATTGCTGTCTGAAATATATCTGTCCAGAAATAATTTGGTTGTATAATGGTTAGAATGTAAAATTAGGTTTTTTTCAGATTAATTATTTGGTGAGTCAACACTGTCTGAAAAATAGAAACTTTCTAAGATAAGCAAGTACAAGAGTATTTTTCAAATATTGTCCATTTATTCTCATGTGCCTATTCTTAGGTGTCTCTTTTTCTAATTTTGAAGCTTTGGGTTATTTTGTAGTTCTTTATTTTTAGGATGTGTTTTCTGTCTGCAAGCTGCAGAGAAAACACTGAAGAATCCATTCATTCTTGTTTCTTATGACTCATCATGGTTGTTGATATGGATTAGAAGAATGCAATCTGGAATCGTGATTTTTTGTTATTGTGCAACAGGAATGGTATACTTTCAAAATGTAAGAATTGCAGAATTTTGCAGAACTCTGCCAGACTCAAATATATGAAATTAAATATAATATAAAGGGAATGTAACCTCAGTCATTTTCAGAATTACTTCGAATAACTGTAGTCCATGCTTTTCTTCAGAGAATTTTATTTTAACCTTCAAGGTTAAGGATATATATGTGACCTGTGTTTAGATGCATATATGCTGGTACACTTACATAATTGTGTGTGTGTGTCTGTGTGCATACACAGCTATATATATATATGTGTATAGCTGTGTATGTTTGTGTATACATACATGCATGCAAACATATGTGTATATATTTGCATATCTTCAGGTTTACTCCTCTGACTTATGAGGGGATAGATATTCTCTGTCAGCCTTGGCCTCCTTATTTCTGGAGTACAATACACATACTAGAAAATAAGTGTTCCTCAATAAAAAGAAACCAAAAAGACAAAAAAAGCTGGCGGAGCCAGCAGAGTGTCCCCAAAAACAACCAACTGCATACAAGGAAACTTCAAATTTGTGCAACCTAACAAATCTCCCGGTCTGACTTCTTCAAGCTAGGAAGAGATACAGATGCAAATCCAAGAGTATGTACAACATCAGATCAACTCCTCTCAGTTGCAAAAAGTAGGCTATCAAGTTTTCTTTGTTTTATTATTGAGTTGTCAGTTTGTCATTTCTGGGGAGATTTCTACAGTTTTCTCTTTAAAAGCCTCTTTCCTTTTTAGAGGACAGTCTTTTTAATGCATCTAATATAACAAAAAGTCTAGTTTTCTTTTATAGTAAAACTGCCTTCAAAGTCAGATTAGGTTAAATTAAGTTTGGTGAAGAAGGCTATCAATTTAGGTGTACTTGCAAGGTTCTTAAGAACTGGTAAATATGAATTCTTATGAATCTGTCTCATGAGGAAGTCTTGTGAAAAGTTTTTGAGTTTTGTATAATCCTGAAGGGCAGGCCTTTGCACATCTGAGAAGTTTCCCTTGATTACTAGCCCATGACTCATGGGCCATCTCAATACACCACATTCATTGCAACAATAGACTGCGCTGCTAATGCTCCTGGGAAAGAATCATGTTCCATTTCTTGTATTAAAGATGGCAGAAACTACCAGAAGTCAGTGTTGATTATTTTGTGGGGGCTCTGACTAAGAGTGTGATTGCTCAGTGAAAACAGAGTAATTATCAAGTGGATTAAATTTTGGAATAGATATTAATGTTTATACTTTAATACAGCTAAATATTGCAGACACCATTTCATACATAATCAGTTGATTAAATCAAAATCTGTGATAGAAAGATAATTTACTAATTAATTGTTTAAATCATATACTTTTGGATAATAGTTGAGTAGTTTTTTTCATCCTGTGTAAAGAAAGAAGATGCAACTTAAATCTTTCTATAAGGAAACCACAGAAATCATAGATAGAGTTTCATTGAAAGGAACTTAAAGTTCCTCTAATTTGAGCCCCCTCACCATGAACAAGGATATCATCTACTAGATCATGTTGCTCAGAGTCCTATCCAATCTGGCCTGGAACACGTCCAGTAATGAAGCATTTACAACATTTTTAAATTATATTTTTGCTGCATAGAAATTGTGTTTTTATTTTGAGAATTGAGTGCACAGGTATATTTACATTGATCATAACAGAGCTTCCGTATTTTTTGTGAAAACATACCAAACCAAAACAAAACCAGAGAAGTTTATGAAATTAAATATTACATTTGTTGTCCAAATTTAAAAAGAGTGTGATGAGTCTCTGGTAAACTTATTTATAAACCACCATACAGTGAATCAAGGAGGTGTGTATCCTGCTGTATAATGAAGTTTTGCCAATGTCTTGAAATCAAACTCTAATCTTTATCTCTTCTTGGAGTTGTATTTTAATAGGTAGTATCATTGACATTAACAGGAATTGATGTCTAGCTGGTCAAATAGTACTAAACAGACTTAGCAGATGACTAAAATCTTACTTGGATTGTCTTATTTTTCCCAGCTTCAGTGTGGCTATCATTAATAATCTTAGCATGATTGTAATGATAGTTAATCTTTTTTAGCTTTTTAAAACTCCATCTCCTAAAATCACATAAAAATTCAGCTCTAAAATAATAAGAAAATTTCTAATTTTTGTATTTGAGAAGAAGGCTTTAAAAACTCAAATAAATCTTGAAGATATACAGGACAATTGATCTCCAAAATTATTCTTTAAACACTTTGTGATAATAAATATATCTTAAAATCTTTTTGCATCCAATTAATGATTCTAAGAACATTCTAAGAACATGTTTGGTAATATTATTAGTTCAATCATAAATTGCCAGTTGCTGATTTTAGCAACTAGCAGGCTGAAAATCAGAATATCTACAACATTAAAAATTTCAGGGTCTTAGATAAAGAACAAGAGACTTTTGAGACTATATATGAAAGCCAATATCTTCAAAAAGATATTTTCGAAAAGTTTCAAGCAGCAGTTTGAAGCTTTGTTCAGAAGAGAACAAAAAACACTTTGATCTCCAGATGATGCCTCTATCAGTAGTAGCTACAAAAAAATTATTATACAAATAGCATATTTCATTATTGTGACATAGCAGTAGAGAATTATTTTACATGTTTGTTACTAAAGACAAATTGTAAAAAGAGAATGTAAAATGTAATTTTTGAAACTTTCAGAAAAATTTTTATGGAATTTTAGAATAGCTATTTATTCTCAGGTAGAATTTTCTCCCTTGGTTTCACAGAATTTCTCTGGGAAGACAGCTTTTTCTTCCACTGCACAACAATCTTGTGCAAAATGTTTGGACTGTTTCATCTCACAACCAATTTATAAGCTGTAGGAGACTACCTAGATAACACTTAAAGGTAGCTGAGGGTGTCTCTTAAGATCAGTATTTAAGAGCCAAGACAGACTTAAGCTCAATATTACCTCTTTTCATAAATGGAATAAATCCAACCTGAATTGTTCTACTGCTTCAAGAATTACGTGCAATTCTTCTATCAGTAAAAAGATTTAGGGATATAGCTCTCTGCATGCTGAGATGAAGATTTGCCACTAAAGTCTAATTTGATTTATCAATCAGCCAATTAGTGTATTATTAAAAATTCACTGCAGGGTCAATCTCTTGTTGATTTACATAATTAAGTTATCTGCTTTCTAAGCTAGGGTGCTTGGTAGTCAGTAAAGTCTGTAAGCCAAGCCCCTTTCTACACAACTTTACAGCAAGGAGCTGTCTCATAGACTTTGGCAGAAATGCTCACAAAAGTAACATGCCGTGTGAGCATCATTGTCTGTGAAACAAGAGCACCACACTAGAATGATTCTAGAAAGACCTTAATTTCCATAAAAGCACTAAATGAAGGGTGTGAACACAAAGGAGGAAAGGTCTTGCTTTTCTCCAAGTAGATTCAAATTAATATGTGATGATATGCAATAATGTCAATTTGTAATACTAAATTCTAGCTACTGTTCGTGACACTTAATGTGAAACTCAATTCAGAATTGTTGGCCAGAAATGAGACTTTCAGAAGAGCGAAGGTATAAAGGAATGACAGAAAATTACATAAAATGTTAATAATTTTTTAATACAATTAAATACAAGTACTAGAATTTAATACAAGTACTTAAAAACATATAGGACTAACAGAGAAATACTTTTTATTTTGAGACTTCTGGAACTCCTTTCAAGTCTTGAAATATTATTTTTGCTCAGTTTCATGTAAATTGAAACTGTAATGGAAGCTTCCATAACATGCAACAAAATTTCAAGTGATCAGAAACTTCATCACCATGGGAGTTTCTAGATCTTAAAATACCAGATCCAGCAAATTCATCATTACGTACATTCCAGTGCTTTCAGTGGAAACAAAGTGTGATAAACACCAAACACTTCAGAAAACTGCTCCCCACAATTACCATGTCAGGTCTTTGCTGCTGGATCTCACCTGCTAAAGATGAACAAAAATATTGATGTCAAGAAGTAGTGCATATGCTGAAAAAATACCTTACAAAGAAGGTGTAAGTTCATCAGAAATTAAGCAATGCAGTGAAGACTTCTGAATTTTTTTAACTAAATGCAGACTTTTGCAAACCTCCATGTTCAGATGGCTCTCAAATCACAAGATGTACTATAAATACTCATTAATTGAGGTGATAAATTTAAAACAAGCATGTTTCTTTGCTTTTTGTGCTACTTGTAAATGAGATACTTGAGGAAACAAACTTTTCATAAATAACCTCTTTTAAAAACAGGAAACAATGGTTAGTTTCTGTAATGAATCATATCAAAGAGGTGCCTTTAGTTAACGGTTGGACTCAATGGTCTTAGAGGTCTTTTCCAATGCAATAAATTCTATGATTCCAGAATTCTATATAATGAATCCTTTTTTGTGCATTTCACATTTCCAACAGACATGCCATCAGAAAAAAAAAAAAATTTGGCTATTTGAATCAGTCATGGATAGTGCTGAAAAAAAACCCTAAAACAACAAAAACCAAGAGAAATATTTTTCATTACAAGTAACTTGCTAAATAACATCTTAATACTGCCCATAAATTTAGTTTCCTGCTTCTTTTTTGTTGCATTTTCTGTAGGATGCCACTAAATTAATATTTTGCTATAACTCTCCTTTGTGCTGAGGATTCTGTTAGTTCTTTAATAATGTCCTTTATTTTGAACTTAAAAGGCTGAGGTGACTCTCTGTTAAAAAAGCAAGGAAGTTCTGCTTATTTGAAAAGGACAGAGAGTGAAAAAAGTAAAATTGCACTATAAATTTAGGAGGTGGTAGATAATAGTAACAAAATCTGTATGGTTGTTCAGGTATTTCTTTCAAATATATTATTATTTCAATAATAATAATAATTGAACTTTTTGAGTTCAAATCATTAAGACTCACCAGATGAGACAGGGAAAGAAGGAATTTTTAAGGAAAAGTCAGGGATATCCTTTAAAGGTGTGCCTAGATAGCTACTATATTTCAACTGGAAAAGAATAAATGATGGAAACTCATAATAAATACATTGAAATGCAAGACTTTGACCTATCATTCATTAGAAAAGATGTTATCATAAGTGGAATCCACAGCTAGCTCATATACCACACAGACAGGCCAATATTTTTCCCTAACAATTATAATGGGGTGAATTTTAATATGTAATATATGAAAAAATAAACAGAAAATCATAAGAAATGATAATTCTTGCTGCTGTTCTGACAAGAATGAGACTATGAGCATTTTACTCAAAAACGTTAAAAAAATAAAATTGTCAGCCGCTACAAGCTAAAAATATCAATTTTTAAGTGACATATGAAAGTGAAAAAAGAAAACTTGAACAGCAAAAAGGAATGAAAGTTGTGAACACTAATCTTTGTGTTATGAATATTAACAACTGATACATAAGCACACATAGAAACTGATGCAAGGCTTTGAAATTAGTACTTCTTTTTCTTTTATATTAGCAGAAAAGATGTTTTCCATCTCAATAGTTTAGAGATTCATCCAAAGCGTACTTCTCAAGGCTGCACATACAAGCCTATTGATTATTTTCCTTGTTTAGAAATACATTTTATGTTTTATAGCATCACACCTGCAGTGTGCAAATACAGGGTACATTCTCATGTAGGACATCGGAGGTTAACCTATCTAAAAGCAAGGAATTGGCCTTACTTGTTCATCTGCTAGAGCTCAAAACTATTTAATTGAGCACTGTCAGTGACAGAATTATGCACCTACTGTTATATCTGTAATTTGCTGCATAAAGCATTATGCAGATAATCCAGGAGGAATAATTGTCACAAGAAATTTATGGTCAAAGACCAAACAAATACATAAAAAGTGAACATGAAAGTCATCTACCACATGTAAGTTTACTGTGAGCAGCGCAGCTGAGATATAATGTTCTCAGCTAAATAAAAATTCCTTCTAAACAAGTATCCTGTCCTCAGTAATGGACAGTCCTGAAAGCTTAGGAAAAGCATAAAACAGGGCAAACTACAGGGCAAGTATACAGCATCTCTCAGTGATCTATAGTGCCAGTAATTCTGTGAGACAGAGATACCATCATGCTCAAGTAGCACTAAAAGTGTCATCTGACAGATGAGGCACAAGAGAGATAATAGTGCAAGTGAGTCCTAGATTTGGCTTAGCATCCAGAACTTTTTGGCTGAAGTCTTTTGAAAGTGTCCTCTGATTGTAAATGCTCACCTCAAAGGCTGCCAAGAACAGAAGCACTCCATATTAGCCAACAATAAAAAAATCCACTTTTCTCATCTGAGGAAAGGAGAATAAGTCTTAATTTTTGTGGGTTTTTTTACTGGGAAGTATAAAGACCTGATTAAACTTTGTGAAAATACAACATTTAAATACATCCAAAGAGCTATCAATATAATAAATGGCTACAGTTCATTACCATTTGAGTTAATTAAGTTAATTTATTTCAAGTCCCAGTGCCCTCTCTAACTCATTCTCTGTGAAGTGAGTCCTCTAGCAATAGGACAAGGTGCTGTGGTTTAAGGTCTCTTCTAATCCAAAACACTCTATGGTTCTATGAAATGTAGGCTGCACTGATGGATGTGAAACTACGACACTTTGTGTAGTTACTTACAGTGATCATCACAGGTGTGACCTAGCTCCCCAAAGACTGACTATTCCTGCAATAAATATGCTTTGGATCAGGCCCTGCCTGGATGGTTTGAAGTGTATTTAGTGTCTGTAGCATATGAAGAGAGTGTTTCCATATATGACTGTTTATAATGAGTCCCTACAGTGTGTCCACCAACACATGGATTCAGGTAAAATTTGAACAGTAGTTCAAAATATGTATGTTAAAATAGTGTTCCAGTATTTATTTCACCTACTTATAGGAATGATTTAAAATATGCTAAACTTTTCACTTAAAAAGTTCTTCATAGCAGAAAAACATTCACAGGAGATATCCAATCTTAAAACTTCAGTATATACCTCCAAGTTAGTCATCAGATTGCAATTAGTGCAATTAGACTCTATTGTGCCTGGAGCTGGTGCTAATTTATGCTGCTTTAGAGAATATAAAACCATGTCACTAATGTTTAATTAGAAGGGAAGGGTAGATAGGTGGAGATATTAAAGAATTACAGTGCCATTAACAGAACAGATACATAGAAGTAAAAAAGACCATCTGCCACATCAGTGAGGCAGCATTTCATTGTTCCTTAAGAATCCTACCGACAACTCCAGAGACAGTGGGTCTGAAAAATGCATGCCAAGGGATCACGGCAGGGTACCAACACTGCTGCCTCCACACCTTTCAGACTTGGGCCATGCATGGTGATATGGACCTTAGCACTAAGATGCCATTAGGGTGAGGGGCAGGATTCAGAGAGCCACAGAGCCTAGAGCTCCAGTGAAAATGGGGCTGGAAAATGTATCTCAAGGGGACCATGGCAGGGTTCCTACATAGCTGTCTTCACACCTAATATAGGTCATCAGTGGTGGTGGGATTAGCTGAAGTTAGTTATTTGAAGGGTGGATGAGATCATTTGACTTGTTTACCATAGACAGAGATTGATGGGAGATGATTTTGCAGTCTACAGTTTCTTCACAAGGGCAAGAGCTGGGGTAGGAACCAATATCTCCTCATTGGTGAACAGAAAGAAAACATGAGTGAATGGTCTGAAATTGTGTAAGGAGAGATTTAGGGATCTTCATCCTCAATATGGCTGGGCACTGGGAGATGTTCTCCAAAGGAATGATTGTGCCACCAGATCTGCAAGAATTCAATAAGCATTCAGGGAATGCTTTCAGGCATATGACATCATTCTTGGGGCGATTCTTCACAGGGCCAGGAGTTGGACTTTGATGATCTTGGTGTGTGCATTCCCACTCAGGTATTCTTTGATTCTGTGGTTCTAAATAAAACCCATTGTGTCTTTGATGGATATTAGGTGGGTAAATTTTACCCTTCCAAGCTATTAGTATCAGAAGATCCAGATTGCAAAATCCGCAGCATATAGTTTGGTTCAGATTTAGACTACTGTTTTTAAAAACATTTTCCTAGTAGCAAAGTATTTGTATAGAACATAAGTGACATCTTATTACTCAGTTCAATCTCAGGGATATTTATCTTATATGTTGCTAATATATATCAACAAGACTTTCTTTCTGTATGAATACCCTGGATTTACTGTATTACTTGGCTGAAACAAAAAACTCCAAATCTGTAGATTTCTACAAGTTGCAGAAATGTTATTTCTAATCTTACATATTTACAGCTGCGGCTCCTCTTTTATAGCAGCAACAATTCCTCACAGAGCAATCCCCAACAACTAACTAGATTTGCAAGCGAACCAATGTATTTACGTAAGCAGAGAGCCAACTGTCTGTAGTCTGACAAATCATAAAAGGAACTGTGGCATGCTCTTATATTACAATAAAAAAACTTATCTATCAAATGGGAAACTGTAATGCTTGCTGATATTTTCAGCTAAAAGAAACAGAAGCACACCCCCTTGATCTCTCCAACCATTTTCTCTAAGTACCTACAAACCAAAATTATACACCAATCTAAGAAGTGCAGAACAGTTTGTATAAGAAATACTGCAATCAAGTCTTCTACGCATACATACCATCTTTTAGAAAATGCCCTTTTGCAAATCACTGATTTTCAGTCAAACAGAGATGTAATCTAAGGGAGCTGATGTTTGTTACCAGCTGAATGACATTTTCCAAAATATATAAGTGACACAAACGCCATTTGAATAAAAGAAGTTATGGTGGGTAGGGGAGGGGAGAGGATGGGAGGGGAGGGCAAAGTGTGAGTAAAAGAAGGAAAAGGAGGAGAAGAGAAGGAGAAGTCATACACAGGCTCTCTATCTCCTGTCCTGTGAGGATGACAGTCCAAGCACTTATTTGGGATTTAAAGCCCTAGATTTCATCTCCTGAGCAGTCATTCAGTCTGTGTTTCTTGCGATTGTTTTAATATCCAAACCGTAAAATTTTATTTTTAGATTAAATTAACAAAGCATTTCACTCTATGAAATTAATTGTCATCAAAAAGAAAGGAAAATACAATTTTGTTTTCAGAAGCCAGACTAGATTTCATGGTTTATTTTTTTATGCTTTCATTCAAATCAATGACAATGCTTTAAAATATTTATGTAGGTAAAATATTCTCAACTGAAATTATGCCATATGGGCATATGAAAAATAATCATTTTCACAACAGATTTTAATAAAGAGCCAAAAAAATTTCCCCGTGTAAAAAGCATCAAATTGTGTACTTTGAACCTTGCCTCTTTTTTTGTCAAAAAAATGAATTGTTCACTGAAAAGATATTAATCCTACACTTCACCTTTTTTCCCCTATGCCTATATGTGAATTTGAGTAAAAATACATTATTTAAACATAAACGTTATTCATACTATGACAAAAAATCTGGGAAAAAAATCAAAACTGATTTATAGGGTTTTTTTTTAAAAAAAGTCTATAAATTATAAAAATGAAAACCCTTCAAAATTATAATTGAAGCTGCTCATTTGTTTACATTTTGGCATTTAATTCTGAATGCTGTAAATACATTCTACTACTTCTCATTTTCATATCAAACACTTTAGCAGCTTTAGAAAAGCAAAATTATGATTTCTGTCCAGCTAAGGTAAAGTATGCACAACTGTATTCCTTATTGGAAAGAACTCTAAATTTAACACTAAAACCTGTCAGTGTTCTCCCTTCTGTAACTGGAGGATCTTCGATGATTGAAAAAATTACAAATGTCTCCCCTCTGTGTTGCTACATGTGCCATTCTGTTACTCTGAGGTGGTTTTTCTTCCTGGAATGACTGCATAGAAAAATCACACATCACATATGTAGTAAGACTCGTGTCTTAACCCTGCTGGATGTGCACTTTACTCCTGATACATGATGCAAAAAATCCATATTTTTTTAAAAAAATGCCAGATTTTCTATGTTCGTTTTAAACAGGTTTTTCATAGCCTTTTGTTTTCTGATTTAGGCCAAAGATTCCATGAGTTTGTTATTTTTCCAAAGACACTGTCAAACAGGGAAGTTTAATTTGCCAGTGTAGAGCAAAACACTCTGGGGTAGCTCAATTGTCTTAACAGAACTTTGTCCAGGGGATTTATTAGGGTTTTGTCAATGGCATAACATGCTTTGTGCATGGAGGCCATTTAATGACAGTCCAGAACTACATATGGCATACCTGAAGCTGGTTTCAACTTGAATTAATGACTTACATAGTAGCATTTATTTCATCTAAATTTATCTGCTTAAAAGACGAACATAAACCCCAAGATAATTTTTAACATTTGTTCTAATGTTAATGAAAGAGACAGGTGCCTGCATGGGACCATTATTCCTGCCATCATTTTGGTTGGGTATGCAGCACTCTTGGAAATGGTGGTCTGTCTGTTGCCTGTGGGATTATTCTGGATGGCTAGTTTGCCATTTGCTGGCTAACTTTAACATACACAGTGAATTGTTCTTTCTTTAAAAATTCATTATATATATTTCAAGATAGGATGTCTTATCTCTGGCTTGTTTCTAGCCAGGAAGTGTTGAAATGTTTAAGTGCCCTAGGTAAGTTTTTTGGGGTTTGCTTTTGGTTTTTGATCCTGCCTTTAAATCAGCAGGACAGTACACCTGGTACACATCCAGCTGCATGGGCATGTGTGTGCTCTTTATGTATCAGTGACTGCTTTCTTCTTGTGCTTCTGAAGCCAGTTGAAGGACAAAGCAAACACTGAAAGATTAAGTAAGCATGAGACTAGGTTTTGGGCTATATCAGGACTGAGTTGGCACCAAAAGACTCTAACAACTAGCTCATACCAAACATTGAGCTTTCATACAGGAGGAATCTCAGGAAATGAAATATACAGTTGTCATGAAGTCTCTTTCATCATCCCAGTCTCTAGAAATGGAGGTCTGAGACTGTCCATAAGCACAGTGTTTATGATTACCATAACTGTCCACTGAAGCTATGCACAGCCAAAGTCTGCTCTGAGTTGTCTGCATTTGGGCTGGGAGCTTGGATTGTGCAGCTTGTTATATTTGATGGAAAACAATATTGCATAAATGCCTAAATTCTAAATGAGCATTTTATCTGCTCTTGCAAAATAAATTTGATTTGCATTCAATTAATGACACAAGTGTGCTTCACTGAAAAGTATCCTAATCCAGTAAGTGTTGTGCTATCTTCCATAAAATTAAAATAAATACGTTTTCCTTGAGATGCTGAAGTAATAAAAAACAAGCATATTTTCCACTCAAATAATTTAAGTCTTTTAGGTCTTTTCTTGTCTCCCTTGAGTTCTCTACTACTTTATCAAAAGAAGGAATAGAGAGAAAAAATAACTCAGAGGAAAAGAAGAAAAGAATCATTGCTTACTAGCTTAGCAATTATTAAGAAAAAGAAGGAAAAAAAGAGAGTATCAGATAAATTTTCTTATTGCTAACAGTAGCAAAAATCCCCAGAGGAAAGGATTTTAATGCCATCCCTAGAAGAGAAAAAAAGCCTGAGCCAGCAGCTTGGTATTACAATACTTTTTAAGGTTTCTCTAGGGATGCTATGGAATAGAAAATAGATATATATGTAGTGGTGGTGAAAAAGGCCTAGACTTTGATCTAATGTGTATTCCAGTTCAAGTTAACTAGTTAAATCTCCTCAGATACTTTCATCCTGGAGAATTCCTGAATACAAGTGTGCGAGAATAAAATATAGGAAAATATAGAGCAATACATGTCCCACAAAAATGTTGTCCCATCAGGAGACTTGGGAAACCCTTGTGTTTCCAGAAGTAGATCTTCTTCTGTGAGTCCAGGTGCTAAAGGGGGAAAGAGCCTTCTATTTTTTTGAAGAGTGTAACCTACTTTCTGATATGTCCTGGCAATTGCATGTTCCCTTTGAAAAAACAATAAAGCAAACTGCCTCTTTATTCATGGTACATAAATTGCAAAATTGCAACACCTATTGCCTTAGTACAAGCAAAAATGCCAGTGAAATTTATGATAGACAAACTGTATTACCTCATAGCAGAGCATCAAATTACTTAATCCTCGAAGTCTGTTTCTCTTCCTTGGTTATAAACAGATGACCATGATAATGGAATTTATTCTGGTTCTGGTTCATAATAATTGAAGTGCAGCATTTTCAAATGCAGGGGCCAGAGGTTAGGCATGTCTGGGAATTTGACTCCTCAAGCTTAAATATTCAGCATGCCAGATATCAAGGACAATAATCCCACAGTAAAGCCATTAACAATTAGAATTTTGCAGCTTGGGAGTACAGAGAGTTTAAATCAAAAGCTAGTTTCTCAAGTACTTTTGGGATGGGATGAGAAAAAGAAACAACAATCTGCAAGAAAGGAAGAAAACCTGTGAAGTTTAGCTATCCAGTTGCATTTTAGAGATGTAGAAAGTATTAAATACACTGAAAGGCTTTATGGGATAGTGGAGGATTATTTAGGTGCTTGCTTCCTGATGATAACATTGGTTATGACACTGAATCATTATAGATATATCAATGCAATAATATCACAAGATTGCCTGATAAACACTGCAGAAATATTGTTTATTTTGCTGTTGGATGCTGTGCAAGCAGCTTTTTGGTTAGCTGGAAATTAAAGCAAACTCCTCAGAATACAGGATCTTGAAGAAATTCAGGTGGAGATAAGCAATGTTAAGATAAAGGAAATGAAAGAACCTGATTTAAGTTCAGAGGACAAACAAGCACATTCATACATAAACAAAACTAGGAATGCAGACACACTCAAGAGACTTAATAGATGAAAGATGGAGGAGGGAAAATAGAAGGCTGCAGTTCAGTGAAGATCCTTAATTGATTAGAATGCCCACAGCAGTAAGAGACAACTGGAGGAATCAATTAAATATTACAGATGAGTTATGGCAAGCATAAAACTCTTAAATAATCAAGTGAAGGTAAAAAAAAAATAGACAAGTGAAAAAGATCCAAGATAATGAGATATACTATAGGTCTCCTTTTTGTGTCATGCACAGTCAAATGTTTCCCTTCTCCACATGTTGCACTTATTTGAAGTATTTAATATTTCACTTCTTTGTGGAAATTAAAAGAGCACATTAAAACAATCTGTGAATATTCAATATGACCATCACGTTCGATTGTGTCAGGGAGGGGTGTACCATGTCTCTGGCTCAGTCTGCTAGTCATGAGAGGAGGAAAAACCTTTCAAGTGAAATATGGTTTAACAAATTTGCATAATAAGATTCTAGATCACCCCCTCACACAGAAGCCATAAATTTCTTCGAGCTGGCTATAAGTTACTCTAACATGGTTATACACTAGCCACTGATATTTTAGCTAGAAGTAGCTTGTTGCAAGCTTTAACAAACTCTCATGACTCTCAAAAGGGACTGGCCATTTGTAACTGAGGTCGAGTCTCAGTGGAGGTTGTAAGCAAGTTGTTTAGGGACCCTATAAGCACCAGGTAACTTCATCATATTGCAAAAGAGTTCTCAGGACTTGTGGAAGCCTATTTTGAAAAATTTTGGGTTACATAAACTGCTGTAGATATGTTTCAGTTTAACAGAATCTTACAATGTTTTGGATTGGAAGGGATTTCTGAAGTAAAACATCACAAACACAATATATGTACTGTTATACGGACTCTATTATAGTACAATAATCAAATAGTTTAACCTGTAATACATTCCAAGGTTGTAACTTCACTTATCCCAGAGCATTTCAAATGCCACAATGAAATTACAAGACTCTTCTCTTACAATAATTTACATTCATATATGATTTTGGTTTTTTACCTTAGAGGCTTGAAGAGCACCTTAGAAGCCACCTTCAGCTTTCTGTGGGTATTTGCTTGTCTGAGGAGAATACTTTAAAATGTTTTTAATGCAATCATATAACTGTTTAGCTGCAGTCAATCTGTATCTTCTGTTTACAAAGAAGGACACCACTGAAGACAACATGAAAAATCACACTGATCTTGATTTGTATGAAGGTTCACCTCATTTCCAGCAATTTTAAATGAACACCATTTAAGGGGAAAATATTTTTTAAGTTTCTGAAAGAAAACTTAAAAAGAAAGAAAACTTCTGAAGAAATCCTTAAATTGCACACACATAGTTTCTCAGGATGAAGGTCAAATGCACGACCTGAATAGTGATCCCCAATCTTAATGTATAAACAGATTTTTTGCAGAATTTCAGCTGTCATTTTATAAAAGCAATTGCCTTGTACTGTAAGGTAAGTGTGGAACTTTACCCTTTTACTTTTGTGACTGTGATTATGCTGCTGTCTGTGAGTAGATAGAACAAGAATTAAATATTATTTATAATTTTCTATTCCTTTGTGCACAAACACATGCACCATAGGAACACATGCAGCAGTATACACATGTTGATCATTTGAACAGATGTAAGTGGGGGAAGAAAACCATCACTATGGGGGTGATCAAACCCTGGAACAAGCTGCCTGGAAAGGCTGGTTGTAGGAACACTTCCCTCAGACAAAAACCCCTCAACCAGTATGGGCCCTGATCAACCAAGCCTAGCTGAACCTGCTACCTTCTTTGGAACAAGGGTGAGTGTAGAACAACTCTATTGGTCCTTTCCAAACTAAATGACTCTGTAATTTTATGATTATGTAAATCATAAATCCTACTTACTATGAAAATCTCTTCTGTACTGGGAAAAAAAACCCAGTCTTTTTAAAAGTATGATTCCTCTGAAATTCTGCAAGGAGATGTAGTTCAAGGAGAAGGCAGCTTTCCAGGTGATCTCCTTCCAGGTGTGACTCCTCAGGTGTGATTTTTTTCCAAGTCCTGGAAAAGTACTACAAGGAAAAGTTGTAACCCTTTTATGAATGCCAACCATGCCTTACATACGTATACTGTCCTACACAAGATCTTGTGAACAGTTTTCAATACCTTTCATAAGTCTATTTCAGACAGGCACTAGGATCTTCCATATCTGTCACTGGAATTATTTACCTGTCCATTTATAACTAGTTGTTTTCACCTTCATGAGTCCAATGACTTTATCCCTTGTACAAGAGTCAGTAAAAACCTCAAAAAATAACTAAAACCCTCTATTTTCTATAATTCTAACTCACAGCAGCACGATTCACACAAAAATGTAGGAAAAGATGACTACTTTCAAGGATTTATGTTCTCATCTCAGGGTGAATACTGTTTCTTGATAATCAATAAATTCAGTTACCATAGGCTTTTCCAGCAACTGAAGTAACTGTTCATCCAACCGTTGTCTGAGGGTTTCTTTGGAAAAACTCAGATATTAAGGAGAAGGAAACCATAAAGAAAGATGTTAGAACTACTGAAGTATAATGAATAGGTTGTGATATTCTGACTGCATTTTTCCCAGTCTGCAGAAAAATAGTAATGCCAAGGCTGTATTTTAAAATGGACAAGTGTGAAGTGATTGCCAAAACAACCAGATCTGTCTATGATAGCAAAACATTGAAACTCCAGAGCAAATACTGGGTCATGGTAGTAATCTTCATATTGCTGCTCTAGAGAGTGAAGGAACAAAGAATACATGGCAATGAATTTAAGGTTCTGCAACACAGACTTACAAAGGTAAATAGGAAATATGGTTTCTACTGGAAACTAATGTTCATTGTTCTAATCAACCCTACCACGTACCTATTAGCACCATCAAACACCTAGGAAGTATAAATATATCTATATGCACACACACACACAAATATATTTATATGGTAATTCCTAGTCACACATTTTGTAGAAATTGGTCTGGAATTTAAAAAAAAAAAAGTCAAAGTTACTTGGCCTTATACAAACATACTCATATATATGAAGTCAATATGATTACATACATACATACATGCTTAGAGACATAGGATTTGCTTCCTATATAAGACCAAGAATGGAGTAAAGTGCCTCCTTCCAACAGAGCTGCCTCAATAGCCGAAGGTACTTACAAACTGGATATACCAGTAAACTAGGAAAGGCTAGTCCACTGGACTCTGCTGCAAATCCACAGGTTATAAACAGTCTGCAAGGGAATCCTCTTACTTAACTAAGTGCATTGAAATTAAATAGCTTCTCTGTAAAGAACTGTAATTTCAGTCTGTCATCATTACTGACCACAGAGCGGTCAGTCACCACTCATTAATTTTGGGCTGATTCTAGACAGCAAAAAAAGCAGAAGCTGTGTTTCTATGATATTGCAGCTATTGCCAAGGACTATGTGTAGGAAGAAGGAGAATAAGTACCTGTTTATACTAAATGCCAGCTTTTCCCTCCTTAAAGTGTACTAAAGTGTGATATTATCCACATTACCTCACTCTTTTTCTTCTGGTCTCTTTCTAACTACATATGCAAACATATCAACAAGAAGGATATAAAGAAAAAGAAAAAGACGCATATTTATTTTCCATTTCCTTGTCTTCAAAGCTTTCCAGGGCAAAAAAAAAATATTCTGTTACATTTCATTTTATTTTCAATCTTTTTCTCAGCTGGGTAGCTGGGATTCCTGCTTATGTAATGACCAGCAATACAAATTCTACTTCATACAGATAAACTTCTGACAAAATTTCCCTGTTTCCTGACTTACTGGTGAGTTCAAACATCCTACTGTTAGGATTGTCTCATTATGTATAGGAAGAAATGATCCCTCATTTGCTGGAAAGATCAACTCATTTGGTGGCATTTCAATACGTTCATTTGTGGGGGGGAAGGATAATTTCATTTTAATACAGAAGAATTTACATACTTTCTTATACTTGTGTAAAAAATTGTCAAAAACCACTGTAACTAGTAAAAATAGAAGTAGACCTTTAATTTCCCAAGGAAGTGTTCAAACATCATGTAGGGAAAACACACTAAGCCCCACAATTCAGTTTAATCAAAGTTAGTAATTTTTGCAGGTTCATGAATGTGGTGAAAATGTGTATCTTTTCCATGCAATATTGTGGGGTGATGTTTGATTTTTTTTTCCCCATCAGAAAAGAAATCAAAGAAAACAAGTAATAAAAGAAAACTGAGAACATGACAAAACAGAAGTATATTAAAAGCCCAAATATTTATACAACGATGACTAGAGAACCCTCAAACCCCCAAATATTATTTCAACTAGTACATTCCTTCTGGTGTAAGTGTTATCATTGGTTTGAAGACATTTGAATCAATCCACGTTAGTGCTGTCAGCATTGCCATGCTAGTTTAGAAGTTCTAAATCATGAAGTTTAGGCTTTCTTTTGTACTTTTAACTTTTTTAATTACCTTTCAGACATACTGAAATTCTGCATTTCTTGAAAAGGAACCCAGGAATCTAGGAAAAGAGGGTGTGTTTAAAACTAGAAAACATCCTTGTATTTTTCCCCCTCAAAAACACCCAGCAGCCTGTTTTCCATGACATTTACCTGCAGACAATCCCAATAATGAGCACATTTGCCCTCAAACCCAGGCAAGGTGTTTTTCACAACAACACTGTGTGTATATATACTTTTGTCCTTTGTTGTTCTTTATAAAATAAAGGGAAGAATATTTATTTTTTTCATAAGAGATTATGGAAGATATAGATTTAAGGTAGTGAGACATCTTTAGAGAGCTCAAATAGCAAGCAGCAACACGCTGGTAACTACAAATTTAATCCATTAGAATTCTTCTTTTAATCTTACCTATTCTGATTATCCTGTGAAGTCACACGTTTTTTACTTCCCATCCCTCTGATGCCTTTAAATTCTTCTAATGACTTTTTTCTCAAGTTGAATTTGAATGATAGTAATAATAGTAAAGAGAGTATTAATTATCTGAGTTTCATTGTAAGTCAATCGAAGTTTTCTGGTAAAAACTGTTGTTATTAAAGGGGGATTTAGATGTCAGAGCTTCAGAAGCAAGCCTAGAGAACTTGATGATGTTTCCATGAGGAAATTGTTCAAGACAAGCTAAAACAGAGCTATTGGTGAGATATTTCAGGCCATGTATGTGGATGGAGTTGTGAGGCTGCCACAGTTGGATTCATTGGAGTTTTTGAAGGTAACCACTGATTCCAGAGTTTGCAACTCTACCCTCCAGATAAACTAAGCTGGTTACCAGGAGTTCAATGTGTGATAATATTGAGAGGAAAGAAATTCTTCTTCTGGGAGATAGTTCCCTGTATATTATATGAATTAGAATGTGTGTGTTAATGTTCACCCCAAGCTAAAAAGAGTAACAAAAAATATTTTCCAAGTTTCTGAAGAATATATTCCAGATTAACAAGAAAGTCATATAGTGGACACTATTAACAAACCACATACTTTCTCTATTTATTTATTTATTTATTTTTTAAATTGTGGACCAAGAAGACAAGTTCTGATTAAAGAAGAAAAAGACCTCAAGGTCTGTAAGAGGCAACTGTTGCAAAGCTCCGAGTGTCGCTATAAGTGACCTGCTTCTTCCTTTTTTCTAAATAACCTAATTACTACTCCCAGATCATAGCAGGAATACAATTCTTTTGCTTGTTTGAATTTACAACTCCTTCCCACATAAGCTCGAAATTTATGGCAAGAATTAGGGGATATGGAAATTTGCTTTTCTCTCTTGAGAATATATTCCAGAATGCTTTCCTTCAGCTGCTATTCATAACTGTACAGTTTCAACCTACCTGAAAAAATCAGTAAACTTGTCATTGACAGAAACAATAGACAATCTCCCAGGGAGATACATATACTGCATCAATCTGTTTTCACTGTACTGTTAAAAGGCCGTTAAAGGTCGTTCCTTCAGGACAGGAGGCCATGAGCACACTGACACATTCCATCTCAACAGAAGAAAATGCCCTTTTACTGTGAGAGTGACTGAGCACAGTCAGAGAGGTTGTGGAATCTTCTTGGAGACATTCCAAACCCTACTGGAAATGGTTCTGCACAGCCTGCTCTGGGTGACCCTGCTTGAGGAGAAGGATTGGACTGGATGGTCCCTACAGGTGCATTCCCACCTCAGCTGTTCTGTAATTCTGTGAAAATCTTCAGAGATTCACTAATCACGAGACAGTATCTATGTGTAGCTGGAAAAATAACAACTGCAGAAATAACCTAGCAGAATCCTTATCACAGATTTAACTCTTAAAGGCAATGTCCTTGTCTTCTGCTCTTGAGAAGATGTGATGGATATCACGCCCTACAAATTATCTCAATCCCTCTTTGGATGCAACATTATCAGGTTCTTTGGGGTCACTCCAACAAGATTTCATACAATTTCAGTAGCTCCCTCATCTGGACAACGTGGATGAGGATACTCAACTGTCTATTTAAAAGTGCTCGAAGACTCATGGATAAAAAGCACATGAAAACAGGAGATAACTTTATTGCTGGAAATCTAAAACTAAGGGAAGCTTTTTATTCATTATTTGCAAATTCGAGTCTAAAACTGCCTGCATTTATATTGCAGAAATCAAGTCACACCTATCAGAAACTTCAAAGTTACATATATTTTATTTTAGCCACTAGCCTGGTAAGCAATATTCTGCAGAGTTAGTTCTGATTCCATTCCAAACTGAAAACCTTGTTAGCTACAATGTTTTGATGTGCTTTTATCCTTCATTAGTATTTTGGAGCTTTTTTCCCTCTTCACTTTACCTCTTTATTGCAAAGCAGCGTCTCACTCTCTTCTAATTTATGTATAGTTGTGCCCAGCCTCAAAATGTCATTAAGTTGATAGGTCACACTTTAAATTAAGTTTGTCATATAAAAGTGTAATTTAGATCCAATAAAACAGTTATTACCACTTTTAATTAGGAAAAGTAGGAGTCGAGTCTGTCTGAGAGACATTCCTAGACATAACCATGCAGAGAGCCAGGCTGCAGGTTTTTTCATTTGAGTGGAAACACTGATTATTGCAGCAGCCCTATTCAAATTCAGCTGAGGGTGCATTCGTCTGTCAGCAGAAAAAAACTCAATTAAGAAGAGAAAGATATTTGGAAATTACAGTTTCAAGTGTTCACTGGATCTCGGGTTTTAGTTGATTGCAATGGTGCTGTCTCAGATTTAATAAATGTGCAGTGTCCTCCTTGCAAGTGGTTACAAATGCATTCTTGCAACATCCAAGATCATGCCATTGGGATGAAGGCTAGTATTGATCCAACTAAAAGAAATGGATTTTTTATCCTCTGGTTAATTAGTAACACTTTTCACACCCTGAGAAACAACTTGTTATCTGTTCACACCTGTCAGTTTAAAAAGTACAGGTAAACATAGCAATAATTTACAGTCATTTCTGAAGGGAGATACATCTGGAACAGCAAACTTAAGTTCTGTGTAGTATAAAGCTGGATATGTAGGATATAACACAGGATATAAATGTGCAATTTGCAAAATGCCTACACTTGACAAGCCTGCTTCTGCTAAATATTACTGCTCCTCTCCATTTTATCAACAGTAAATACATTGCCTGTATATCAAGGAAGGTAATAAAGTACCTTTGAAAGTACAGTAATCATAAAGTGGCATGGTTTTTATTCGAGAGACTAGTTCTAGTAACAAGTGCACAGATTTTAGGTTAGTGGAGCTGTACTGAGTTAAAGAGTCTCATAGCAGTGACAAAGAGGAATCAGGCCTGTGGCTCATCTGCTGTTTTAATCGCTCACTAAGATGGGGTTTTTTACATGCAGCATCTTTTACACAAAAATACAGATGTGCTTGTGGCTGCAGAACAAGGATACTTCCTTTCATCAGAAAACTAAATGTTTAAATATGAAAAAACAAGACCAGGAAGAAAAAAAAACTGTCCTCTATCTAAAAGCAAATACATATCTAACACAAAAACCTGTGACATTTATCTTAAAATAAAGAAGTTAACTATTCAATGATGTTATCTGGAGTTGTCTTCACAATTCCAAGGAATGTACCATATCCCATCTTTTTATGACACACGGTACTACATCAATTAATTTTTTGGGTTTTGTCTGCAAGTTTTAGAGAGACAGACAGGTAGCTATATACATACATATATACACATATATATACACACATAAATATACATGTGAGTACACAGTCAGAGGGACTTTCCAAGAGTACACTTTCCAATGTTGTTACATTTTCAAAGGACTGACTGAGTGTTAAATGTCAGTATTTTGAAAAACTAGGTAAATTTTGTATATCTTTAGTCACCAGATATTCTTGTTATCTCATATTTTCCATACAGCTGTTCGTTAAAGTATTAGAGTGGCAAGGTTATGTGCTGTAGTAGTTCCTCTGTAAGGGGAAATGAGCAGCTCACCTCTATAATTGCTTTTCTAGAGCTCCAGGCATAGATTTGCCATGAACTTCTAATTTCCTCTTATATACCACCTACTACATCTTGTCTCCTGCTCTGTTCTTATGGCATAGGTACAATTCATTTTTCCAGCATTTTGTTGCAACATCTGCCTGGCTCCACAATCTTACATGCTGAATGCAATAAATCAACCACAAGCAGAATTTCCCAAGAGTCTAGGATAGATTGCTTTTTTCAAAGTTAAACTTCATGTTGTCCTCTTGCCTAATATATGCCCTGATATTGAGAAAGTCCCCTTTCACAGAACCACCTTCAGTTCAACTACTATCCACTATTTGCATCTGCCATCTGCACTTTTGTTGAACAAAAGGCCAAAAATTTGCCTCTTGTAATACACCCTAATATTCTGGTCTTGAGAATAGCCAGCAAATCACCCTCAGGGACAAATGTAAGACTAAAGTAAGCATTTAGTGATATCCTCCTAGTCTTCATCTCTTTGTGTCTTAAAAAGAAATCCTTCTTGGATTTGTAGGTAATATGTACTCTTTATTTATATTTTTGTGTTTTTTACTATTTCTTGAATCACTTTTTAAAACTATTTATGTTTTCAGCATCTGTAGGTTATGTCAGTGGTATGAAACCAAGTAGAGCCAGAAAATATTCCCAAACTGGAACTACATCGTCTGCTAAGCTGTTACAACTGTTGCTAGCACAGTTTTGGCTTGTACCAATTAGAGCTCTTTCAAATAATTCCCAGGCACAATTTGGGAGTTAGGCACAAGCTAACCATTCCAAAGCTAGACCATTCCCAATAGGTAGTTTGGATGCAGTTATTCTGTCTTGGAGGCTACAAGAGTTTAGTGCAAATACTAGCTGATCCTTGCCAGTAGGCCTCAGTGCCAGAAAATTATCATCAAAGTGGATCTATATCTATCATATCTAGTCTGAACTAAATATAGCAAGAAATTATCCAGTTTACTCCTGATTTGTACTAAAACCAATGTTTTCAGACCATTTCTAATCTACTATCACATAATTTTTTCATTTCACATTCCCTAATTCTTGTTTATTTACATTGTTCGTATAATTGCTAAGCCACATAACCAGAAGCATAAAATAGCTGCAGTATTAATAAATAATCTAAGGGCCAGATCTGAGGCTAATGTAGCAGAAAACTAAAGCCAGATGACACATCTTTACTTAAATGTGGTGATTTACTAAATTATTATTTTTAGCAAAAATGTATTGAGAAAGTGTTCAGATGTGTAGCATTTATGTATATAATATATCAGGATAAAAAACTCAATTTATTAAAAGACAAGTTAGTTTCCTGAGAAGTGGAGGGCCTGTGTCTGTAAAAGCATGCTAGCATAGTGCTATATCTGGTAACTCAGTTAGGAAATATTTGGATATTTAATTAAAAATGTGCTTTCTGAAATTCAGCTGTCAGATATATTAATTTGGAGGACAGCCAGGCTCTCTGATACTTTTAACCACATTTGAAAACCCTCACATGGCTGGAAAATATAAGATCTGTCCCACATTTCAGAATAGTGAGGGAACTCTGTTAGTAATTCACAATTGAAGAATTGCAAAGCTTTCTATCACTGGACCGGCACGTGCCAGGAGACAAGGGCAACCTGGTAACTTTGACCTGATAATTCCGAGGACCCCACACTCTCCCACAGCTGGGACTTTGATTCACTCAGAAGCTTTGAGCCAAGACCTCTCTGTTGATAGCTATGTGATGAATCCCCAGCATGGGAATTCTTCTTGAACTGCTGAGGAGTCACCGGGTGCCCACCATGCTCAAAATTCACACTTCACATTATAATAAAAAAAACCTAAGAAAGCCTGCCTATGGTCTGGATGAGAATGTTAACAAACCCACACTCTTATCTCAGGGCTACATTCATCACAAGGTCTTTCTGCTGTTCCGGTCTGTATGGAAAAAAGGGATGGTATTTTTTATTTGACACAAATTATAGAATGAAATAAGGATGAATTATTCTAATATTCTAATAATTTTTAATGTATTTCTCATCACTTTTCAGTTCCACTACAGTGAAGTCAAAGTTCATACCAGACTGTTCTAATGCCAGAAATGGTCAATAGATAATTAGCTAACTGTACATTAAAAATAATCACCTCTCTGTTGAGTCCAATGGCATGTATGTTTCCTGAGTTAATAAAGCAACATCTACAAAGAATCCAGTCTTTATATGGGGGTAAACTGAGAGAGAAAGGATTCACTAATTCTCAGACCATGAGAGATCATAGCAGCCATTTCCCACCCTTCTGCACCAGTGAGGGAAGGAGGCAGACAATTTGTGAGTGAAGATGAGCCTAGGAAGAAGAGAGGAGTGGGAGTAGGTGTTTTAAGATTTGGGGTTATTTTTCATTACCCTACTCTGATTTGATTGATAACAAAATAAATTAATTTTCTCCAAGCCAAGTCTGTTTTTACCATGACAGTAACTAGTGAGTGATTTTTTGCTGTCCTTATCTTGACCCATAAGGCTTTCATTATATTATCTCTTCCCTGTACACCTGAGGAGGGCAATGATAGAGTGGATTTGGTGGGCAGCTGATGTCCAGACAAGGTCACCCCACCACACTGACACTGATAAATCAAAACATGAAAGAAAGACTCTGACCCTGTGATTTCAGCAGGATTGAATGAAAGAAACTGAGTTGTTCCAAATTAAAGGAAAAGAAAAAAAAGAAGTTCACACATTCAAGCACAAATATCTTCAATAATTAGCAATAACAGCAAGGGGAACACAATTACAGGCAGACTAAATTGCTTTTTATTTAAATGTTCTCTTTTTAAAATGTATCCCAGTGTGAAAGTCCCTCTTTAAATTAGTGAGAGCATGCATAATCTCAATATCTCCACTGGGGGTTGTAAGAATATATGTCCTCTCACTTGCTCAGTTGCACATTTAAGGGATTAGAAGAAAATTATACAGCCCTGGGTACTTTATAATGACAGATATCAATAGTAATTTAGCTAATTGAGTGTATTCCAGCTTTATTTTAATTTACTGGTGTTTTTCACTTTATTCTTTGTTATTTAGTTCTGCCTGAGTATTCCTCTATAAGCCTTGACCCTGCAAACTCTTGCTCATAGAAATAGACTTTTCTTCCCATATCAGGAAGGAGTTTTACAAGTAGATCTGTAACCATTAGAGGACACTTAAAAAACTAGGGCAAAGAAATGCCTATCTCAGTTTCTAAAACTTTTTTATCTACCTAGAAAATAAACCCAAGAAATGCTTCTGTAGAAAATAGAAAGATTTTTAAAACACAAACAGTTTCAGTTTTGTCCATATCATTCAAGTTTGTGCTCTATTTCCCATAAAATACAAAATTAAACAACATGAGTGAAAATATCATTGAACTTCCAAATTTGTAAGTACTTGATGGAATGTGCTGAAATTTACTGGTTTTGCCAAGCTCTGCTAAAAACAAAGAAATCACCTTACTTGGAGAAAAATTGTCATATTTTACTGAATATTCTGAACATGCTACAAATCCATCTGAAGGTAAGAATAAAATCTGGCCAAAACTACTACCAGTTTGTAGGACAAGAAGAGAGTTTAAAAAATGAAGCATGATCTTAGTATTTTCTGAAAGGATTAACAGCAGTTAATGAGTAATTCTCATAGAGGATGAGAAAGACTTTGTCTCTTGCTGCAGCTACCCTTATTGTAACATCACTCTACTTCACAACTGTTTATTTAACCCAGTATTGAACACAATTATGTGCTAGTTTGACTTGGATAGAACTCACTTTCTTCATGGAAGCTTATATCATGCTATTTTTCTAATTATTATTTGTGCTGGAAACAGTGTTTTAACATAGGGATGTTTCAACTATCATTGAGCCTTGCTTACACAGCATCAAGGCCTTTGTGGCTTGTCAACCTTCCTGATAGTGGGGAGGCTGGGGGCGCACAAGAAGTTGGGAGGGGTCATGGTTGGGACAACTGACCTTGGCTGACCAAAAGGATATTCCAGATCATATGACATCATGCTCAGCAAGAAAAGCCGCAGGAGGGAAGGATAAACAAGGAGAAATCTGGAGTGATATATTTCTCTTCCCAGCTGGTTACATGTGAATGGGATGGAGCCCCTATCTGCCCATGTCATATGCTCTAAAGCAACCCATTGTCCATTTTATTGCAATCTCTGTTACTTCCATTTGCAATGTACACCCAGAGAAAACAGTCCATACAAAAATGAAAGAATTTTCTTTAATACCTGAAAAGGATGTAGGTCAATCTTCTCACAGATAACACTATACCAAAGAACTGAATTGCATTGGGGGCTTTGGATGTACCCTCTGCAATAAATATTTTTAGCTATTTCTTTTACAAAGTGGAAGACATACTTTTTATTTTGATTAAACTGCTTCCCAAAAGTATTCCAAAACTAGAATTGCAAATATGCTTTTGTAGTGCTTCAGTTTGCTTGTTTTATTTCCAAGGCGCGACCTGCCAGTCATAGCAGTCACCATTCCCCGAGTCTACATAAAATCATATCATTTTTGGCCTGGGACCGTTGCAGCAGAAGACACTGAACCCATCCTTGATGTGATCCCCAGTGGTCATGTTAGAAAACGGTCTAGAACCCTGTGGCAGGCCAAAAATTCCAGCTACTTTAACAGCACAATATTGTTTTATTGAAACTCTTCATTTGAAAGTTGGATACACTGCACTTTTACTTCTACTAAAAGAATGACTAGGACTGAATTTTAAACATGTGCTTATAGTTTAAATTAGACCATGTTCAAACACATCTTTGCTAATAGACATTAGCAATTACAATAATTTTATAGGTATGTATGGCCTATGGGAAACAATCAGTGGAAACCAAACTTATTCAACATCTTTTTAGTAAAATGATAAATATAAATCCCATGGGACAGAAACATGCAAAATAGAAATTTTCATAATAGAACCATAGAGCTGAAAATATTTAAAATATGGCTAATTTTGCCCTAGAAAATCCAGGACATAACTTGGACCTTTACCAAAATTTTTTAAAACATCATTTAAGTACTGCATGTTACTGAATTTTTGAGTTGGTGCAAAACTGTTAAAATATTAACAACATGAAAAACCTGACACCATGATACGTTTTGCAAATCTAACATTGTAGGCATCAAGAGATAAAATATAGAAAGGCAGTAACTTTGAGGATAACACTTCTCCTTCTGTGGACTATACTGCAAGGGAATACAACAGGTGAGTGCATGTGGAGACTCAGAGTCTTTCGTTGAAGGGTGGAAAGTTGATATAGCCTTCTAGAGCATAGTCCTATTACACACTTAGGAGCCTGGCCCTCCAATTCATGAGAACTCTGTGCAATGTAGGCACGTTGTTCATCCATCAGTACGTGATTGTTTCCTACAGGATATTCTCGAGTGCTTTATCCAGCACAGTATTAAATTATTCACGTGGTGAGCTCCCAATTCTTCCTCAGGGAGATTACTATGGACTAACAGACCTCACAGGAAGTTTTATTACTGTAAAGCCTGCTTTTTTTCTTGGTTCATTTTCATTCACTTGTTTCTAGTTATGTTCCCTTGGACCTCTCTAAGCAAATCCTGTGCATCTTAGGTGTTTACACAATTCAATTGCTTGCAGACAGATACTGCATCCTTTAGTAACGAGCAGCTGGCCAGTGGCACCCACCCTCTTATTTTTTACTCTTTCTTTATAATCTGTCTTCCTCGGTGTATTTTTCTGTTGAGTTTCTTGACATGATAATTATTTGTTAATTGATGGATTAAGCTATCTTGAAATCACCTGCTTTAATATGTAAAATATATGTGCAAAGGACCAACTTAAAAATCTACTTCCAGGAGTACATATTTTTATCATGCAGCATCAAGGATGTTTTGAAAAACTGAAACTTGAACACTGAAGTACATGATCTAATGACTCTCTCTTATCATCAGTCATCTGGCATTAATTTTCTGAAACTAACCATATTGACAAGCATGTCCACAAATTATTTAGCTGTGACCTGCCACTAGTTTTCAGTTGTTCATGCCAAATGGAAGCACACAATGTGACTAGAAGTCCCCTGAAATATTGCTGAAGGTTGTTCCCTGAAGCAGTTGCTTGTATTTGACTGCCCATACATTTTGTTCTTGTGTACTACAGAATTCCATTGATTCCTTCCTTCTTTTTAATAGCTTTATGAGATGAAAATTCAAACCAAAATTCAAATTCTTCCTGAGTAGTGCAAAACAACAAAAATCTTACAACTCTGAATACATAACACGCAGGTGTACTGTAATTAATTGAAATATTTAGGAATAATTACATGTGATTTTCATTTCCTTTTAGTGTAAGCTTTCATAAGCTACACAATTAAGCCTCTAACAGCACCTTCCAGCTTAGGACTTAGGTGAACATAAGAGGGATAATTTTATCATTTGAATCATTATAGAGATAAATTATTCCTTTTATTAGTAAGAAATATAGAATTTCTAAGGAAAGAGTGCAATGAATTTTCACCTGTCTTCTTAGAGTTCTCAGTCTTTCCACTAAGTTTCAGTTTACAGCATTTAGTTATTATCCTTACTAATGTTTTGTCCCAGCAATTAAAATTGCACTGACAATGAAGCATGTGGATAGTTAAAATCAACCTAGATTTTCTGTATTTCCAATTTGGATGCAAATTTTAATGAAAAACATATTTCCAGGGACAATGGAAGACGTTCAAATCACTCCATTTTCAGACCTTCAAAACAGACATTTAAGTTAGTATAAGTGTGCAGGTTGCCTGCAGAGTGAATGAAGACTTTCAGCTATTAAAGACCTCAATTATTCTTTGGTGATATGCAATGAATAAAACTGATTTAACAGGTACTTCTGCTAAATCATTTATTCATAACTAATAATTCTGAGCTTCATATTTAGGATTATTTTATCAGTCTAAAATCAGTGTACATAACCTCCAGGTGGTATAACCTGAAGTCAGTTTGAACAATGCATTTAATCACCACTAAGGCCAGGGCATCAGAGGTCAAGAAACTTTAGGATTCTATGACCTTGGTTGGGCCACTCCTGAAGCACACTCTAAGTATTCAAAATTTAGTGGGTCAAGGTCTATGGCAGCATGAACTACCTTTTTAATCCACTTGCTGCATTCCTTTAAAGGTGATAAGAGTAGAAAAACTTGACAAGAAGACTTTAGCTCTGAGCCACGGAGAAAGAGGTATGAGATAAGAAACCTCTCATGCTCATCTGTACTGTAGCAGTGCTTTCTGATGGAAGCGTTTGCTGTTATCCATAATTTTAAACATTTCTCTTTCTTCCTTGAAACACTTACTTTTCTGTCTTTCTGGAGGTCCACACTGCAGTTACACAAATGGTTAAGCTATCTTTCTTTTGATTTTTCTGACAAATATGCTGGCTATACTACTAACTGCATATAGCCAGAATTAAAACACCAACCACAATTTAACCATGTACAAGACATAAATTATTTGTGTCTAACTCCAACAAAAAATATTGTTTATGCGGTACTTTGTAAATTATATGGTGACAGATTCATCATGTCTGTGAGCCTCATCTAACTAAATATCATTTAGCATTATTGAAAGAAGGAAAAAATGCTAAGTCAAAGCATCATTTTACAAAAACTTTAACAGCTTGCATTCCCTCCAATTAACTGAAAGGAGTATCAGCACCACACACTGCTTTATGCACCCATATCCATCGGTGAGCACTTGCTACCAGATGGGGTCTTTTCCTGCTTAGGTTTGACTGAGAAAGGAGAAAGCCAGGAGTGTTAAAAGGCTTTATGGGAACTACTGTATTGTTTTATTATTTGTCACTTTTGTTACAACAGTTGAAAATGAAATAAAGTAGTTGCTCTTAAAACCTTCTGTAAAAGATGAGAATGACACTTTATTTAACCAGTCAATCTTTTCCAATCTCTAGCAGCAGTTGCTTCAGAGGTGAGTGCCAAAAGGTTGCCTATAGATTATAGGACAGACCTCATGGAGTTGTTTCTAACTCACAAAAATATCAGTGACTTATGGGTTTGAAATGTAGGGTATGTATGTCCCTCGTGTGCACAACTCTTTAATAATCCATACTAATATTCCTCTAAATGTTCCTCCTTTCTTTCTCTTTTCTTTCTTTCTTTTTCTTTCTTTCTTTCTTTCTTTCTTTCTTTCTTTCTTTCTTTCTTTCTTTCTTTCTTTCTCTCTCTCTCTTTCTCTCTTTCTTTTTTTCTCTCTTTCTTTTTTCTCTCTTTCTTTCTTTCCTTCTTTCCTTCTTTCTTTCCTTCTTTCTATCCTTCTTTTTCCCACTATAGCTATTTGATAAATTTTGCTATCATCTCAAGAACATAGGACTACAGGACTACTGTATGTAGTGCCAAAAATGCAGCATATTACAATAACTAGTGGCACCTACGGATTTTGCTCTCTCAGATGCTTATGACCACATGTCACTCTCCTTACCTCAGCCTCACTGCAGAAGTCACATAACCTTGGTATAATAAGTCCTTTGGAGAGACAAGATTTACTGATTCAGCCAGAAGACCAGCAGAGTTCAAAGGCTTTTTTACTTGTAACTCAGAGCATGAACAAAGGTTCTTGCACTTACCTGAACCCAGGAGTGTAAACACACCCTTAAATGACACAATTTGTTCCTACATGTATGATGAATGTTGACCTCTGATGACTTTTGCAGTAAATAGCAGCAAAAAATATATAACTCTCTCTGCTCTTACCTACTAGAGAACCAATATTTTTTCCCATCAGGATGACAGTTTTTAAAAGCATATCCCAAACCCCACACTCATTTTTAAAAAAGGAAAAAGAAGAACTGATGGAAGAAGATAAGAAGACTTTTCTCAATACCTATTCAGACCTCCTGCATTTTGGAGTATAGACTGTTCTCAGATAATAAATAAATAAACAAAAAAAATCCCAACCAATATATCTTCCATATTTGACTCAATATTTAAGACAAATGAGCAAGACAAAACAAAACAAAGCAAAACCAAAAAACTCCACACCTTTCTGAACAGCACCCAGTGAACAAAATATGCCAAGAGGAAGCCCCTGTGATAGCCAGAATACTACCAGCCTAGGTTACAAATTTAAAGTAGAAGTTGAATGCAGCTAATGTAGAATGACTTAGCTGTAGAAGATATGAAGAAGGCAAATCAACAAGAGGAAAGACCTGAGAGCTAAAACCACTAAAGATCACAAAAAAGTGCTGCAAGCGAGAATTTCAGCCACATATTTGAGGGGTTTTTTATATATTGGTTTCATGAGATGAAGCTGTTTTGCACTAGGATTAGAAAAAAATATATACCATAAGAAGGTATAAACAGCTGTCATAACTGTTCATTCATGGCTAGCTACCATCACATTATGATGCATTATCTCCATTAGGGCAGTGTGGGATTATCCACCCGGCAGTCAGCATTGTTGACTGAAGGACAATGCACATCTGTTCCCAAAATCTGTAACTGATGGACAGCATACATCTGTTCCCAACATCTGTAACTACAGAGCATCTGCCGTTTTGAAAGGATCTGAGGATGAGCTCCACTGACTTATTAACTATGCAGCTCTTGTGGCATCTATGTAAAGTTGAAGCAGGCATTTCATCATCACCCTAACCTTAATTTCTATTATATAAAGAGAACAGGCCATGCCAGAGTGGGATTTAGTGCACCTAAGGTCTGGATTGTCTTCTATAAGTGCCTGCCTCTGTTGCCCACAGACAAAGCAAAAGACGACACTCTTCTGATTTAATTGTCCTGGTTATGTATGTGAAGTACACAGGATGAATGTGGCCTCTGTACTGTACTCAATCAAGTCCAGCAACAAAAAGTCTTTAAAATGCAGTGAGGTATGAGGCTGCAGAGGGGTGTTGAAGAGGAGATGTGATTTAATAGTACTGTTCTGTTCTGCTCATTTAGGAAGAATTTTTCTGCCAAACATTCACCTAAGTTCATCTGGAATGATGCTTTAGTGCTGAAAATGTTTTTATATAAACCAATAAATGAAAAATCCCCATGAGTCACAAATTCTGTAGATTCTCATACTCATTAATTAGAAAAGAGGTCAATTTGATGCATGAGAAGGTGAAATCCTATTTGATCTCACCACCCACCATCAGAAAAAATGAGAACTGAAGATTCAAAGTTCAGATTTAAGTATTAGGATTCAAAATACATCTTAATTGCATTTCATATCTAAATAACATAAAAATTTTGGCTAACAACAGATCTTAAATTATTTATAACTTTTTGTGTTACAATCCAGTTCTTGCACAGGTAAAGACACTGTGGATATGAATAAAGATTAACAGATTAGGCCAAAAGAGCACAAAGAAAGACAAAGCTCATGAACCCTCTCCCAGACAGAATCTGAACTGTCCAGCTGCAAACCATAGTCTATATCCATCTGATGTTCTTGTTTCTATTAACTTGCAGAATAATGGTACTCAGTAGCACCAAACACTGATATTGTGCAAGGACAGGAAAAAAGTCAGTCAAGGAGTCGGGATCTAATTTGTGAAACAATGCAAGTAGTCAGAGATCATACAGAGGGAAGGTGAGGGTCACAGGGCCAGAGACATTAAATCAAAGGCGAGTACTATGTATAGATCCAATTTCAAAGTGACCTTGCACTTAAGCATATATTTTCTTTTGCTCATGATTAATTATAAACATCAAACCTGTGATGAGAGATGTGAATGATTTTGCAACAGACTGTGTGGATTAGTCCAGGAAGGACTTTTTTCATTATTGTATCTATAGCTGTACTACAAGCAAAATAGGGTGGGACGTAAAAAATTCAAGATTATAATCAAAATCCAGTCCTTGGGTATGATCTTAAGTGTTTACATAACAATCAGCACTCAAATAAAAAAAATCCTGTGCCACAGCTGAGAATCACAGAATATCCTGAGCTAAAAGGGACCCAAAAGAACCATTAAGCTCCTGGCCCTGCACAGAACAACCCCCAAAATCACATCATGTATGTGATAGTATTGTTCAAGAGCTTCTTGAACAGTCAGATTTGACACTGTGAGCACTTCCCTGGGGATCCTTTTCCAGTGCCCAACCACTCTCTGAGTGAAGAACCTTTTTCTAATATCCAACCTAAACCCCCTGACACAACTTCAGGCCATTCTCTTGGGTTCCCATTCTCTCAAGATCAGAGCCTCTTCTTCCTTCCTCACTTCAATCCTTCTGAGAAAGCATCCAGCCTTGTAAGGAATCTCTAAGTTTCCTTTATCTTCTCTTTCCTAGGCTGTGTTTGTCAACAGTAGCAGACATGCATTTGTATATGCCGTGATTCCAACTTTTGTGTTCCAATCTTATAAATAAAAAGCAAACTCAATAAAATGTGAAATTCTGCTTCACTAGAAACAAATTTGACAGAATTTTTTTCAGACTATCACTTATATCTCTCCACAGTAACAGGTTCTGAATAACACATTCATGATTCAAAATATCTGTTTCCGCATCATTAATAACAGCTATAAATCACATATGTCCAATTGTCTTCTAGCAGAAGACAAGATATGAGCAGCAATTCAAAAGAGCATCTGCATCAATAACTAAGTTGATTTATCAAGTATCAGAAAATTAAATAACACAAGTGTTCTAAGTGGTGTTGCACAAACCATCCTGCACAAACAATTTGTGACACTTTCTCTAACAGTACCACTTCAGGAACTTTGTAATTATCTGAATTGCACCAAAAATTAAACATCCAAATACCACTAATATATGATAATTCATGGCAACTGAGGTATTGCATGTATTATACTTAATAAATTCTATTCCAGTTTTGCAGAATGACAGCATGGTTGAGGTTGACACAGACCACTGCAGATCATATAATCCAGCATATTCAAAGACCAGGTTGCCCAGGACCATGACTAAAAACGTTTTCAACATCTTTAAAGATGAAAAGTATACAAGCTCTCTAGGCTTGAGCACTGTCACAGAAAAACAACCATTTTCTTGTGTTCAGAAAGAATTTCATGTGTTTTGATTTATGATCATTGCCTCTTGCCCTGTCACTGTGTATCACTGACTAAAGTCCAGCTATGTCTTCTTCTTTTCCTCATGTGTTTATACACACTGATAAGATCCCCTGAACCTTTTTATTTCCAGGCTGCTCAGTCTTAGCACTCTCAGCCTCTCCTCAGATGACAGAGGCTTCAGTCCCCTACCTCAGTACCCCTTCCTTAGATTCTCTACAGTATGTCCTTATCTCTCTTGTACAGGGAGACTATCAGTCACTCCACATGTGTCTGCACTGAGTGGAGGGGAAGACTCACCATCTTTGGTCTGCTGGCAGCACTCCTCCTAATGTCTCTGTTTGCCTTGGACATTGTTGGCTCATGGGTAGCCTGCTGCCCCCCAGGAGCCCCAGGCCCTATTCTGCAAAACTGCTCTCCAGTCTGTGGGCCCACAGCATTTGTTGTTGCATGAAGTTTTTCCTCCCCCATGCAGGACTGCAGAACTGCGTAAGATTTCCATCTGCCCATTCCTTCAGCACGAGTAGGTCCCTCTGGATGACAGTACAAACATATTGTCCATCAACCACTCTTTCCAGATTTGTGTCCTCTCCAAACTTGCTGGCAGCATACTTGAGCCCATCTTCATCAAGGTCATTAATGAAGGTGTTAAACAGTATTAGAATTGGTATTGAGCCAATAGAATTGGTAGAGATACAAAGGTAGTGACTGGCCTCCAGCTGGACTTTGTGCCAGTGATCTTTGAACCAGGTAGTTCAGCCAGTTTTCTCTCCACATCCCTGGCCACTCAACTTCCCAGAAAAGCCTATAATTTTATTAGGTTATGTTAACATTAATATGCATTATATCTTGCTTTAATTTATTAGTGCTAAATAGCAAAACAATTTGCCTGCTGTCAACCACAGAGAGTCTGCTCTGACAGATCATAACTGCCCAGATATGAAAGGTGCAGAGTACGCCCAGGGGATGAAAGATATTATTAACTGGTTATGTCTTCCACATAGCTGAACTCATGTCATCACCCCAGCCATGGCAACACATAATTCTGGCTCATCTATGGTCAAGGAATCAAAATCAGAGGGTGCACTGTAGAAAGAAGTCTAACAGAAAAAAAAAAAAATCCTCCCATGGTTACAGAGAAGAGATTGTTGTGCTGAGGTGGGACATCAACAATATTGCTAACCCAGAACAAATATATTTACCATAACTTGTAGAAGTACAGTAGTGGATAAAGTTGGCCAGCTATTTACTGAGCAAAATTCCAACAGAAGTCTTATGCTCTCAATCTAGAAATTTGATATTTCCAAGTCTGAACAGATCACCTAATCCTCCCTGCTACATGTGGTTAATTAATCTAAACTTAAAGTATACATTTAAGATAGAAGTGAGTCAATTTCTGCATACTTTTTTGTCTCAATGATAATAAAAAGTCCTTAGAGTGACTAAGGACTTTAGGCCTTCCTAAAGTAGACATAATGAAATCCACATTGTGAAAATGCTTTGAATGAGGAAAACAGACCTTTGGAAGCAGTGCACCTGTACAAATCCATGGAGAAAGAAGTCTTAAAGAGAATAAATGGGTTATTTATGGACCTTAGTGATCAAGAGTGTGATGATGGAGGTGACAGCGACAGAAGAAAAAGAGGAGGGGTGAAAGCGGTCACAGGGCAGTGCAGTAGATCACACATGGACTTGTAAAGTTGAAACTGGCAGCAATCTAACAAGGAGATGTCAGAATTCCGCATCACCTTGCTAAACCAAGCAGAGGGAGGCAAACCGAGAGTGAGAACTTAGGTCAAGATCTAAGAGTCACAGTCATTAAGCATGTGAGTGGGTAAAACCAGTTTAAAAGGTACATATAAAATGTGATAATGAAATATGTATTAACTTAATTAGCATCATCAGAGACAAATCATTCTCTTTTTATGTATTTAACTAATCCATGTGAATGAAAAATGATTGAAAAAAAAAATAGACTAAGGACAGCAAAAAGACATTTGTGTTCCAGACAGATTTCAAATTAACCAGTCAGCCTTTGATAACAATGTTTAAGGAACTTAAAAATGTAACATTATAAAGGTTACAATGGGTAATTCAAAGGTAGGAAGTATTTTTCCCTGGCAAAAATACCCCATATGTATTTGAGAGAGTTAAAGACACTTTCCAGGAATTAATACTTAGAACTGAAAAGATTAATCTATTTTTTCCCATTTTCTGTGATTTGTAAGGTATTTGGTTTACTCTGCTAGATAAAGAGCTCCTCTCCTCACCCCCAATATCAACATTCCCATGATAATATCAGCATCCCCATAATGCTGATATTCATGTCTTTTAGACAGTGAGTTCTTTGCAAGTTTGCTCAAACCTACTTTCTCCTAAGGATTATGTCTATCCATGCAGGAATATTCAACTCTGAGTAGTCCCAATCTTGCTTCTCCTGGATATTTGACTGGTTTCTGTGTTATTTTAGTCTGCCTCTGAGTCTTAATACTTTGCCTTCTGTTTCCCTTCCACCCCAAGCAAATAAAGTGTTGCTTTGGCCTTATCTTGTTCTGGGAACATTACCCCAGAGTCTTGAAAAGATTCTTGGTTTGGGATGATATTTTATGTTCTTCAAGTTCTTTGGACTGGGAATCAAAGGAGCTGCTCTATCTGTGAGATAACTACTTTGAGAAAGGCAAGAAAATAAGTTATAAGGAAGTTATGTGTAAACTGCTCCGCATGGAAGTGAGAAAACTGCAGAGGCGAGTACTGTTATATTTTGCTTCATATTGTCCATTTTAAAAGTCTTCACTGTAAGCTTTTATCAATATAACCATAACCATTTATCAATATAAGTAATTTTTATATTGATAAAAAGACTACTCCTGTTTAAGGTAGCACAGTATTTGTCACTGTGTTAATAAAGAAACATTAATTAAATCCAATATTCTGTATCCAGCAGTAGCCAACACTGCAGACTCCAGGGTAAATGACAAGTGCACTGATTTGTAACACTCTGCATCTCAAGCAGAGATTTGTATTGCATGTTTCAAGTGTAATTTTATTATAACCAAAAATGTAAAGCAGTAAAGAGCTGCATGCATATCCTACTTATTTGCTGAATTCACTACAAACTGTTGATTATTCTCCGACAATTTTTTCATCATGGGAAGGATGATGCCCCAAAGGGCTGAGGAGAATGAGTATACATATGCAGAACCCAAAAACATTAGATCTCATTAAGGAATGAAAATTGTCAGTGTAACACAGGAATGAAAGAATATGACACTGCTACTCTTATTTACACAGATCATTAGAAAGAGATAAAGTAGCTGACCCAGACAGCTAATAAATACAACATTATAAACACAGCATTTCCTGCCTTATTTTTCTGACCTACTTTGCTTTCCCATAATTGTCTTACAGTTATATCTGAAGTTCACATATTGGTTGCATCCATTATTCTGGCTTCCTAGTTATTTGTCAAATTTAGTAAGAATTTGTTTGATTAGCTTTGATTTAGTTCCCCTTGGGAGCCCCGAAGGACTGAGAAAGATAAGCAAAGCCTTCAAGTAGGTCCTACACATGTACTCTATCTCATTAAGGAATGAAAAGTGCTGGGTTAAGGGAAGAAAGGAGAAGAAGGGTTATTCTTATTTACACTGATCTTTTCAAAAGCCTAGGCACAATTCTCTATGTTGTTAAATTGGTTTTATTCTGGTTTAACTATTTAAAGGTAACTAAATTCAACAAACTTTGGAGTTCATTCAAAACCAAGAGAGTTGGATACTTCTCAGTATATGAGGTTTGCATCCTTAATGAAATTTTTAAAAATCAGTGTACAATATCCTACTTTTTCACATCACTTTGTCATACATAATAAGAATGCCTCGCTAATGTGCATTTCAGATCTGGATTTTAAAAATATTGGGCGCTGGCCTTAAAAAACCCTATATATTTATTTAAGAAACAGAGAGACCATTTCAACCATTAACAAAAAAGGTAGTATTTGGTCCTCAGTCTGCTTACCTTAGTTAGCTAGGCCTCTTGCAAGAAGTAAAGCAGAAAACAATAATTCAAAACATTAAGCCTTTATTTTTGTTACCATTGTCGAACTGGAGTGCACAATTTATTAGATTTTCTATATACTCTTTGTGCAAAGTTGACTATTTCCACACTGCGTATCAGGCCATCCCTTCCAAACTGGTGAAATGTCCTTCTACCAGTTCATTAGCATTTTGTTGCATTTTTTAAAAGGATCTTTAGTTATATTTGAAATTATGGTAGTTGCCCTTGAGAAAGGCAAATTAAAATGCATTCTTTTCAGCATTATGATTATTTTCTTCAATTTTTTTCAAAGCTTTTTTGTACTTTTCCATAGTTACATCATTAGCTGGATAAACACATAGAGAGGTACAACAGGAACACATTCTCTTTAACAATTTTTCCTCTTTAGAGTGTATTTTATCTTCATTTAGAATTTAAAATAGAATTCCCACAATACATTAACTCTGAAAAGTTAATGACTCACCTAGATGCATATTCAGATTTAGGATTAGTTTCTAATAGGCCTCTGTCTCACTGAACTTATGTGTCTTTCCTTACGCAAGGAGTGTCAAAATTACAGCTCCAGTATGCTGGTGATCATGGAATCATAGAATCATAGAATGATTTGGGTTGGAAGGGATCCTAAAAATCATCCAATTCCAATGCCCCTGCCATTGGCAGGGACACTTTCCACTAGACAAGGCTGCACAAAGCTCCATTCAACCTGCCCTTAAACACTTCCAGGGATGGGGCATCCACAACTTCCTTGGGCAACATGTGACAGTGCCTCACCACCCTCACAGCAAAGGTTTTTTTCCTAACATCCAATCTGAACCTACCCTCTGTCAATTTAAAGCATTCCCCTTGTCCTATCACTACATTCCCATTGTAGTGGCTTTTCCTTTCATGCACAGGGGCAGCTGAACAGACAACCATGCTGGGTTTTCTGAACAGCTGCCCCACTTTTGTGAAAATATAAAGGCCAGAGATTTTTAAAATTTATTTTTATTTAAAATGAAAAATGAGGTTCTCATGTAACTTCTCAATAAAAACAGTTTTACCCAACTGGAAAGTAATCATCACTTGTTGTGAAAGTGGATATAAAAATCCAGAAGTTGATAATGCTTGGGTTTTTTATCCTACCCCATCCTTCCCCAGTGATGGACTTACTGGTTATAATGCTATCAGTTTATGAATGCATGACAGTCTTGCTGTATTCAGTAGCACACTGAAGGATTACAGAAGCATAAAATGAAATTTTCTTTAAAGGGAACCCAGGAGCTGAAGCCAAGTCTAAATATCTCAACAGAATGATGAGGATTTTTGCAGACAACTAGAGAAAAATCACCACTTAATGCCACCACTTTAAAGACTGATGAGAGGAGACCAGACTGAGAAAAATGCCAAGGCAAGTGTCTAATGAAATGGAGAGACCTGTACTCAATGAAACCAGTACTTAATGAAATAATTAATTAATGTGAAATCACACACCTGTCTCAGCATGCAGTCAAAAAGACGCCAGGACCTTGTACTTTAGCAACAGCAAAGAGAATAGCTTTTACAATTTCAAAGAATTCCATACCAAGGTGTTGGGAAAGCCATAAAGCCTCATCAGAGCTATTGTTTTGAATCTTGGCCCTGTCTCCTTTTCCAAAAGAGGGCTGGGATCAGTGCAGAGCAGCTGCCCAGCAGTTGGGTGCTCTTCACACCCTGGTGGCCAGGGGCAGGATTTTTCCCGTAGTTACAGCTTGACACTTGTCCAGGTGTTGTTTTCTGCTGAGACATACTGAGATACTCTAACTTGTGCCTTCTACAGTTACTGTGAAGCAGCTTGTTTGTTAAAACAAACAAAAGATAAATAGGGGCACACTATTGAAAACTAACCCTGTGTCTGTACTGTATGATTACTGCAATATTTGAGACCTGATTTAGTGAAGGCTTTCTGTGCTTGACTAAGAAATGAGAACATTAATTTGGTTTTGTTTTGAAAAAGGCACTGACTTCTTTACTTTTTGATTTTTGTCTATAGAAATTTGCATATCCTTGTCCTTACTACTGCCTAGTATGTACCATAATATCATCCTATCCCATTAGTTTTGTTCCCTTTCCTTTCATACTCTTGCTTAATTATCCCTTTTGTACCTCTAGTCTGTGCCTCTAATACATGGCTGCACCAATTCCACCACCCTCAAGGCTAGTCAGGTTAAAGATTAATGAGTAGACTTTACCCAGAGGCTTTACAAAGGTTACACATAATTACAAATGGGTCTTTTATGCAGTGTTGAATATATGAAAGCTAAAAAAAA
>VWZU01009334.1:681252-772276 GCA_013397095.1 Sterrhoptilus dennistouni | reverse complement strand
TTCCTTCCTTCCTTCCTTCCTTCCTTTCTTCCTTCCTTCCTTTCCTAAGCATGGCCAGTGTATGTCAGTGGCAATATCAACAACTCCAGGCCTTCAGGGCTGATTCCTCCAAGGAATCTAATGCTCCCTATCCCTGAGGAGTCAAGGGGCTCTGTGGGGCATTGTGCATGTATTTCTCTGTATCTCTGTAAGCAGACTAGTCATGGGCATTAGTGCCGTGCTGTACGTACAGGACCCCTGACTCCAGTGGGAGCCAAGGTCATCCAGCAGTGAACTGGATCATTGTCTTACGGAACTGCAGAGTGTGTGTATGTATCTACCTAAGGCCAAGGTTTTGAGGAATAGAGTGAAGTCAAGGAGACAAAAGTAGGTGCTCGGCACCTTTCACCTTCAGAAACCACCTTTGACTTCTCACTTAATCAGAGGTGTATGTGGATGTATACAAAGGAAAACTATCCTAAAGCCAGAAGAAATCCTTGTCTCTGAGGTCTTTGTGTTGCAAACCTCAAGCCAAAAGCCAAGTAGTCACACACTCTCCATTAGGATGACTCACCATGTAATACAAGAGTAATATCAGATCAGTCCCTCTCTGTACATCCTGAAAATCCCCATCATGCAGACCTCCCCTTTCTACCCATGAATCTAGAAGATATAAAAACTCCACTGTTATTTTAGATCATGAATTGCTTTGTATTTGTTGAGATACTGCTTTTCAAGCAAAACTACAAGCAAGAGGGTATTTTAAAAATCCATTTACTTCAAAATGTATTCCCAAACAATTTTCAATTTTCATCCTTTCTAGTTTGTTTGTTTGTCTGCTTCATTCTAACCTACTCATATTTTACTACTGTGAATTCAAAATAATGCATTAATTTATTAGAAAAATGACACTCTGTAAGGGCTGACATAACAGAAGACAAAAGAAGCAATGTTGAAAATTATTCAAAATAAGTAATCAGTGCTGTGTCAGGGGACACTACCTTCAGTCCTGGCAAAGCATTTGCTATCTTGAAATGATTAATGTTATGCCAATTTAAAAACAGGCAGCAGTTTTGGCAGCAAGAATGCAGAAAAGCCTTCTAAATGGTAAAACACTTAGTTTTCAGAATTCACAGGGCATGTCCATACTAGTGTATGAAATGAGTCAAACTGTCTGTTCTCTGGCCATGAGACAACACAAAGTCAGCATCCTCTCAGCTAAGAGGATTTCTTCCTGAGAATGGAATGGCTCCTCTGTCCTTCGCACTCAGGTCCGCTACAGATCATACCCACACCCCTGTTCGTAATCAAGGAATGTGTCAGGGAACATGTTAACTATGATATCAGCTCCAGGAAGTAGAAACAGGACGTGTGTCCTTCCTTCAGCTCATGGGAACTTCATAGTCTTTTATTCTGACCCAGGTAGATAAACTGAGTGACCACCTGGAACACAGGCATTTCTGCAATTCTGAGGGAAAAGAGCTTTGGTTTCAAAGTATTTGCATCAAAACAGATTAAAATAAAATGAAACATGCAAACAAGCAACAAAAGAAATAAAATAAAAAAAAATAAAAAAAAAGGGGTGTGAAATACCCAAANTAAAAATTTAAAAAAAAAAAAAATCTCATCCAGATCCAGCCAACAATATCCCAAACAACAAAAATCTCCCAACAACCTTTAAGTAATTCCTGTTTTCACATAGCTCTTTGGAAGGTATGATAATACTTTTTATGGTAATAAGTTTTATTTAATAAAAGCCACTAATGAACCTCAATATCTTTTATTCCACTAAGGAAAAGAGCTAAAGCCCAGTGAAATCAGTGGAAACACTCCTGAGGAACTTAACAGGAAATAGATCCAACCCTCCTGATCTTTTTCTTCCCCTGCAGTGTTTTTCTTTTTCCATTGGTTCCTCTTTCTCTTTTTCACTATCATCCAATTACCATTTATTAAATTAATCAAATACTAACATCTGATCAGTACATTCAAGTAAATACAAAAAAATACACTCAGATGCTAACAAGTGTGAATTCAGAAAAATGAAATAATTTGATTTGTAGAAGTTACCTTGCTTACACCTCAGCAACTTTTTATTTAGAAGAGATTTTGGTTTTGGAGAATGCACTAAAACATTTCCTTCATGCTTAGAATTGCTTTGGTCTATGTGGAACCCATTATTGTAGTTCACATACAGGAATTCTGGGGGGTCTGTAATACACCAGAATAGTCATGTAGATCTTCACCGAGGAAAAAAAAAAAAGGCATGCTGAGAAAAAGCTTTAGACTGGGACAGTGCTATAGCAATACACTATTTGCACAAATACAATTTCTTTTATTACACTCCAGGAGGGCAAAGAGAAAGAGAAGAAGCAAAAAATATCTTTGTTTTAACTTCATTGGTCTCAAGCATTGATTTCAGCAAAGGAAAATTAATTCCCTTTTCCTCTTTTGTGCAACAGCACAGAGGAAATTTACTAGGAATGTGAATCATTTTTGTACTGCTTTTGCTGAAATAAGAGTGCTACTGCAGGGGAGCCTGGACCAAATAAAGCTATGTGGAATATTCAAAGCAAAATTTAAAACACCCAGGACACACACCATCACAGCTCCTGGGACTGTAGAGAAATTGCAGCACTCTCTGCTATCCCTGGTATATCCACCAGCACTTAATCAGCACTCAGATTGTTTTCAGCACGTCTGCATGCCAAGGAGAGCTTCAGCATATTGTGTTGTGAAGTGCTTGTGTCTTCAGTGATCCTATCTGGTTCAGATTGCATGCTCAGAAGAAACCATCTGCATTTCATGTGCTTAGACATTTTATGGTATTGAGAGAAGACATCAAGTATTGACCTGGCAGGCATCTGACAAAGAGACTTCCAGAGTCCTTCCCAACTTCTTGGCTTCTCTGCATATCCTACCCAGATCAACAGCCCTCCTGATGCCACTCAACACTGAGCAGGACTGGATTTACAGATTAAAAAAGAACAATAGCAAAGTCTTCCTATGTTCCCAGACCAGAAAATATCTTTCCCATCAAAGAAGTAATACCATATTATGAAAATAGTTTAGTGTTAGAGTTGCTAAGACCAGGGCCAATTGCAGGGGAAGGAGATCCAGGAAGTTGGGTGGTAGCAGGGCAGGCACAGGGCAGTGTCCTTCCCAGCATGGTCACAGAGCAGCAGGGCCTCAGCCAGCCCAGCAAAGTGGGAGCATGGACAGACAGACACTGTGAGCTGGCCCTCAGATCTGGATAGGGAGTGATGCCCGTGGGGCCCTGAGAATTAGCTTAGGTAGGTAAAACAGCCTAGAGGGAGATCTACACACAGGTACACAGTCATACAAGTCACTGATGTGAACATAGCAAACTATAGTGAAAAATTCCCATTGGATAATTTCTTTAGCATTTTTTATGCTTTCTGTTGCTTAGTCTTCTGCAAGTTCCTGTCTTATTGCTCATTGATTGTTGCTTTGTCCAGGTAAATATTAATTCAATTTCAACAGATCAGGTCTATATGCATAAGGACAGGGAAGGTCTTAGTAAAACCAGTTCTTTTATGGCTTCATTTTCCCAACTTCGACATGAATTCTCTTGCTCTGGGACACTTTTCCATCTCCAGCTTTCTTTCATCATAATCAATCTCATTATCAAACCCTTTTCACTGATAATATTAAGCACTTAAACTAATTTGGGTTTTCTGCCTCTACTGCTTCTATTATAAGATTCTTGTAGAACATTTTTTTTTCCAATTTTCATACCACATTTATTATGTCCTATTTAGGTCAAAATTGTCCCTCACCTTTAATGGGCATGTTATATGCTTTTATCATGTCTTTATACAAATAGACCAAATTAACTCTTGGTTTTTATTTTGTTACATTAAAAATTTTGATAAGATTTGGCCACAAAACAGGCTTTCTGTTCCTATGGCACTACTATTAGCTCTTTTCCTCTCTTCACCTGCTCCACTAGGAGTTTAACTTGTTGAGTTTTTATGACTGGAATTCTAAACTCCATACCAGATAATGTCTCAACAGTGCAACTTATAATTAATACTTAATGCTTTCGTTTTGCAAAGGCCTCACTGGATACATCTGAGAATTGTATTTCCATTTTTTACTGCTACATGCACCTAGGTGGTGCATAATAATTCTTTGACTGACTAATACCCCTAAGTCTTCCTGTTTCAACCAGTGGGCCTTCTGATTGAAGAAATTCTCATTGCTCCCTATGTTCATTACCTCGCATTTCAAACTAATTAAATCACATACCTTGTCCCAGTTCTAAACCCTATGCATTTCTTCCCATGTGATATTCTGATCATCTTTCCATATTGCCAATGTCTGCTACATTTGTATTTCTTGAAAAAAATATTAACTCCTTCCTATAGCTTGTATTCAAGATATGGGTGATATTTTCCATAACATTGGGTCGGATTCTGATTCTAGAGGAATTAGAGCCAATTACTTACTTTTACTTTAGAATAAATTTTTGTAGTTCACACAGTGCTAATCTGCCTTTTATTTCCAATATGCAATTATTTTCCATGCACACTGAGTCCAAGTATATTAAGTGCTAAACAATCAGTTTAGACCAGCTCAGTTATCAAAGTTCAGTTAGATGCAATCCACTTGCTAATTCAAAGGTCATTCTATCTTTTTCATTCATCTCCATACATTTAAATATAATACAAAAGCTGTCCATAATCTTCATATACAACTAATGTAAGTTTAGCAGATTTTATTGGGCCATCTAATACCTTTCTCAAAGAGACCAGGTATAGCTTGGCTCTAGCTGTACCTTTACTACAAGCTAGAGTCACTGCTCCCAGCTTCTTCTGAAATTTGTCTGCTATTCTGTCTCCTGAGTAGTCCCTGGTCCATGCCTGAGGAGTTCAGTTGTCTCAGCAGGATACACTGAGCACCAAGGCATCCCCTAAAGGCAGCCCCAGCAGTGCCAGGCTTTCTTAAGGGGAGCCATATGTGAGCAGGTCTTGCTGGTTCGGTCAGGGATTAGGATTTCCAAAGAGGCTCAGCAGCCCTTATTACTCTAGACTGAATCTCCTAGGAAACAGCAAACTGAAGCTGTATTATCTTTTCCCTGAAGCCTGCCGATCTCCAGTCTTACAAATAGACACAAACAGGCAGGCATAAAAATATAGACCCTTGCCTGGACCACCCTGCCTGGAGAGATGCTGGGAGCACTGTGCAGGGTGACCCCAGCCAGATATTCATCCCATAGATGTTGGGTTTGCCTCTGGAGGGGGTGATCGAACTCTGTGTTGTCAGTACAGAAAGGAAAGATAAATGCAGAGCAGAGAACAACTGATGAAAGGCAGGTCCTGAGAGCAACGCTCTGTAGGAGGTAACACAGCTTTGTGGAAATGGTGTGCACTGAGTGGAGACTGCAAACTCCAAAGACGACTATCCTATTTGCAGAGAAAGGAAATTCTATTGAACCTTTTGCTTCAGTGTTTGGATAAAACCCATCTTTTTCAAAGCAGTTATTGAAAATATTGGACTATTCATTATTGAATATGGCTTTTCAGTTCAGGGATGTCATCTTGTCATGGATGATAAAATGAAATAAAACAGAAAAAATATTTTAATCATATTTTTGTAGATTACATCAAATCCAAACCATAATTTACATATACCATAAAAACTATGTAGAATTGATATGATTTTATGAACAGGAAATGCCAGTTTTTAATCTTTGTTTTAAAAATACTTGCTTTGCTGATAAGCACCAGTGCAATTGTCACAGACACCTATCTTTTCTCTCTGCACATGAATAATAACAACAAAGCCAAACAAGAATTTTCCAACTCTTTCATTTTCCTTGTGTCTACTCATAGTTTCTGAATTTGTTCAAATTACACCTGGCCTCATCAGGTGGTCCATAATCCAAAGACTCCTGGTGCCACATTTACTTGGCTCCTGAGTGCGGTGTATCCACCACCGTGCCAGGTGAACATATATAAGCTGGGGCAATGAGGATGTTAAATAAAATGGAGGGCACGTGCAGAGAACCATAAAAAAGCATTCCCTGCCAGAAAATCCAAAAGGCTAAAGCCTTCTTGCTGAAAACAGCTTGGCATTTACGTAGCTTAACTGTGTCTCTACCCATTCAAGGATATAGCCCAGTCCATAAAATTATCCGTGTGCATAACAGCTGATGGGTTTAGAACAGCAGAGGTAAATGACTTATAAACAGATCTCACAGATGGCAAAACTGTTCCAAGAAGGTTCTTTTTCTCCACTGGTGTGAAGTTGACTCTGAGGTACATAACTGCTGAAGCCTGAGAGAGGGCTAGAGAGCAGGTAGGAAAGAAAATAAAAAGGAGAGGTGGTGGGCATTTTTGCCTGGCAGCCTGAGCCCTTCTGGTGGCATAACAGGGCACCATTCAGCCAGAGTTTATGCAGTAGGTATAAGCTCCCAAACTAAAAATGCAAAGAATTTGGAGGTGTTCAAAAGTGGAATAGTGGGTTTTACAGCAAGGTGGTCTATATTCTGCATTTAATTTCAGGAATTTAAGGCAACTTTCAGAGTGAGTTCTGCTGAAGAAAGGTCATTATACGATCCCACAAAATAAGTATAAAAATTAATATTGTTCAGAAAGTGAGAACAAGGAGGGAGAGACGCAGAAGGAGTACATATACATATGTAGTATATCCTGCTAGAGAATAAAGAATGACTGTTTTTAGTTTTGCAACACAGTACCATGACCATTTTCCTGAAAATATGGTTACCACACAGAAAAATAACATGAAGATGCACTGAGATTTACAAATGCTTTTTTACCTGATTAGATTTACTATGAATTCCCCAAGGCTTCTCTCTGCTTTCAGGTCTCTTTACTTTCAACGATAAACCAATTGCATTGATAATTTAACAATCTACACAATTTCCTTTTCAGAAGAAGTAATGTCATATATAGCAACTTGAGGCTTCATGACATTTCAAAATTATTAATAGATAAAATCAGGTTTGGAAATCAGAGAAAGCAATGTCAATGAACCCCCCTCATTATCATAAAACTTTATGCTGAAAAATAAAAAATAAATTGCAGTGTGCAACACTGGAAATATTTCTACACTTTCAACTCAAGTCACAAAATATATATTTCCTCATTTATCCTCGCTATCTTAACAAACAAAAGCTCAGTAATATGGGGAGAGCATTCATGCATGAGCTTGCAAACATAGCACAAAATAGGAAGGTTTGCAATGTTACAGGCACTTATTTTGTCAGCTTCTTCAGTTTGCATGTTGTTTAGAGTGTTAGGTGTTAAGATTCTGTGATAATAGGCTCGACATTGGGGGAAAAAAGGCAAAAAAACAACCCCTAAGAAACTATCTAGCTAACTTTGTGATAGATAGAGAGATAGATATGGGTTTATTGAGGTTTTCAAATACTTTTTTACTTTTGAGGCCTTTGCTGACTGTTCAGCTACAAGAACTTATCAGCTTTCCCTGTTTCCAGCATGTGTTATGTTATAGATTTCTTAATTTGATAGCTTGCAGATATTTTAAAGACTGGTCATATCCCTAGGCCTTGGCACAAGAGTCAAGTTAAGAGTACTGAATATGACTTCTAGAATAATTTTGGTTCGAAATTATTCAAGGGGAGAAACTGGATTTTTTTTAAGTCTGGAAATTCTTTTTTCTACAAATGGGAAAATATTAAACCAGAGACCTCAATGGTATGGTTTCTTATACATCTCTAAATATACCTAATTTCTTTTTTTTTCTAGACTAAATCTTAAACACTGGTTATTAGGGAGTAATAACAAACCTATAGCAATTATTCTATGAAAACAAGATCCCTTCCTCTTGAGATTACAAAAATGCAACAGCCTGATATGAATAGGTGTTGCTGCACATCAGCACTTCTGGACTGTATCTTTGTTCAAAAATTTTGGCTATTTCTGTCAGCAGGATATCTGCTAACAAGAGTAGCCACCCTACTCTCAAATCTAACAGGCAAGCCTCTTGCATTTTTATTCTATTCTTAGTGTGAGACAGCTAAATGAGGCCACCCCCTGGCCATGGTTCACTTTCTGATAAAAACATCAGTGATTTTTGTGCTTGACTTATATTTTACTGAGATATAACTGAGATAGGACAATCTATGCCTTTGGTCAGTCCACTTAAGGCAGCTATTGGGGTGGCATACATAGTAACCACAGTGTCCTAAGAACATAAAGTCATTTTTGCATGGACCAACATATTTTATTACTAACTAATGCACCTTGAAAAAAATCCAAACCCCCAAGCAAGACATAGACTCATGAGCCTGAAACGACCTTAAGAATTACTATTGTGCCTGGAAATCTGCCTATTTTGTTCATCTGATAAAAAATATTTTCTCTTCCTAATATCTTTACATTACCTACAAAGAGTCCTTTTAATTCAGGAGTCTTCCCAATCTTTCCAATAGCTAAAAAGTGGTACCAGGTTTCATTTGTATCAAATTTTTTACCCCATCTTTTGTCTAAAACACACTGCATCTTTGTGCCTGCCTAGGCAAGATGTTTTTGTATCTCTTCTGGAAATTGCTCATATCCAAAAACATGGATCTAACGTCCTTCTTGTGATATAAGCTTATGCTAAGCAATGTCTCCACACTTCCCAAAATTACATGTGCCTGTATCTTTATGTATTCTTTGATCATGTTGAAAGGATGAATCCATTGTGCTTGTTTATTAGCCCCAACAACTGTGTTCAGTACATGGGTGAAAACATTCCCTTCAGCACGTTAATTACAAATTCACACTAGGGGTTCCTTTGTGTTCTGAGAGAATACAGTTCTTTGATTACACAAGACCTAAGTGGCATTTCAGAATATCAGCATTAATAACTCATTCCTACAGATCTACCAGGTAGAATTAAAATTAGGAAGAAGGGTTATAACTTGTCAAACTATGTTTCTAATTAATGGAGTTGTGTTACAACTACTTGCTCCTTCACAGATTGCACTGTTTTCCTAAATACTGTTGTTCTGATGTCACATGATGAAAATCTGCAGTTTTGAAAATCTACCATTATGAATTTATAGGTGAACATAAGAAAATATATTAAAAATATATAAAATCTGCCAAAGTAGGGGTTATTGCACAAAAATTTTGAATATCTTTCTGCAGAATGTTTAGAGCCATGAATGATTTCAGATCATTTAGGTGGTATAATGTAGCAGAAATTGTACTCTTCTTATATGGAATTAGTAATAATTTCCCTAAAAGCTTTTTTTCTTAAAAAAAATGTGATTCTTATGGAGAAGAATAATATTCTTATGGAGACAGAATAGTGAGATGAATCTTTCTGTGCTCCAGGACTAAGGTTGTGCTTTCCTTTTTTTCCCTAAAAAACCCACTCCCTTTCATAGTTTTTTGCCCATTTTATTAGTGAAAGTGGGGAATATAAATCCTCCATGGATGGGATTTATGCCTTGTAAATCAGGCATCTAAACTCTTATTGTCTAAGTGCAGTTTAATTCTTGCTTTCCTTGGAATTAATGGGGTGCAGTAAACACAACCCAGGAAGTACTCAGCCTCAGACAGAAATCTAGCAAAGACCAGATGAATTCCTCTTTACAGATGTTTTTGTCTTTCTATTAACTACAAAAAGACCTTCGGGTGATGAGCTCAGGTTTTAACTTGCCACCTTCAATATGCATGGCAAACATTCCTTCACAAATCCACATAATTACTGTCAAATCACTATTTACAACATGACTCCCTGGTGAAACCTACAGGGCTTACAGACAATGGACAAGCTGTTAGCAAGCTCAGACTTCTTCTGCAATAATTTGTTTATTTTGTGGTTATCTTATCCACCCTTTTGTCCCTGGTGGATGCTTTACACACCTATGTGTATTTTGCAGATCCAAAAGCAAATCCTGGCTCTGTGGAAAATGGCAGGGCCAGGATCTCTTATTCTCCCTTAAATATCATAAGATGTACAGAACAGTTAGGTCTTAGTCCTTAAAATGGTTCACTAGCCTGTACATATTATTGGTCAAACCAAAAATCTACAAAGCACATATAAATAGACTGATCAAATAAAATAACTGTGACAGTAAGATCAGCTTGTTCTGCTCCTAGGGAAAGAAAAAAAAAACAAACAAAAAAAAACCAACACAGAAACCATACAGTGTAAAATGATCCTTTCAATGAAAATTGAGTTTTTATGGTTCCTTATTGGAGACTTCCCTTACAACTAATTATATTAAACTTCTACATTCTCTGCTTTTTCTCATCAGTAATCTCACAATCTCCAAATCTGTGAAAGTAAATGCTTAGTCAGTGTGTAAATTGAGAACAATTATCATTATGACCACACAGTAATACAAAAATAATTAGACCATTGCTAGCAGCAAAAATATAAATCAAATCAGTTTGTAATAGGAATATTAATAATTTGTTAAAGATACAATCTATTGCACATGAAGATGGGAAAGCAGCTGAGCTGAGCTGCTGAGCTGAAGACAGTTCTTGTTTTGAAATAAAGAGCACAAAGTTCAGTGTATGTGCATCAGTGATAATCTAGGGGTGATTGTGTTCGAGAGAATTTACAACCTATTCCAAATGTGTGAACTCAGTGGAACTGGGAAATCAAATGGCTGAATAGTATTTATTATGCTACCCTTATCTTTGCCAAGGTGGAGAGAAAGACTGGAACAGTTCACTTTGCCTCCAGGCATCCAGTAATGAGCCAACCAGTGGTGCATTAGGAAGTAGTGGGCAAGTGGCATTATCATCAGGTGCATTTTTAGTAGCAGAGTCAAGTAGCACTGGGAGCATTATAAGTAATGCAGTCGAGTGCTAGAGCATTGGTTATTATAGCACAGAATGCACAATGACTGGAAAGCTTTGGGAAATATAACAAGCAGAGTTAGGCCTGAAATGTCCACTTTAAATACTGTCAAACTTTGAACAGCAGCAGCTCTAAACTCAGACTTTCTCTTTGGCACCTAGGGATCAGTCTAACAGGCAAAACCTGAGTCTCAAATTTGAACTCTCCCAAATCCTAGAAAATCCTGGATGCATTTCTGATGAGAAGTAACATGGTCCAGATTCTTTCAGACCACAACAGAGAGTACAGCTGAATGCCACAGCGAATATTTCAAAAAAGGAACTATTTGGCATGGTAATCATTAGTAGTCAGGGAGCCAAGGAAATACCAAATGTGCAATCTAAAAATTATGAAAGAATCACTTAATTACTAAAGTCTTTCCAGACAACAATACCCGAAAAAACTCTTCTCAATATCAGGGATAAAAGTAAACTCTTAGGAAAGGGGTCTGTAGGATAAGATTTTGAATGGGAAGAGGGTCTACTGCATCACAATAACTCTGAATTATCAGGCTGTCAAGACCTGTTCTAAGGAAAATGTATGCCAGGTGGAAGTTACAGCACAAGCATTACCTCCCAGTCCATGTTTTTCTGCTACTTTTCCCCAAAATCATCCCTTCCCCATATGTTCTCCTCCAGGGATCAACTGACCTAAAATACACAGTGGGTCTGCTCCAGCATTTCACTAAAAAGGTATAAATTTCGTGAATCAGAAAGTGGGTGAAGAGTTGTGTCCAATGTTAATCTATCTTTCTCTTCAGAGTGGTTACGAGAGGTGCTGAGATGAGGGGATAAACATGGTGAGGTGGCATGCATCAAAGCAGGTCTAATAATCACAGAATAGAGCAAAACAGGGAATAAATGAGGTATCATGGACATTGTTACAATATTGATATATATTTAGGGCAGGTGGCTACCTCACAGAGAATCAGAGAATCATTAAAGTTAGAAGAGACCTCTAAGATCATCACCTTTAACCTAACACCATCAATTCCACCATTAAACTATGTCTCTAAGTGCTACATCTACACATCACATCACCCTCCAGGGATGATGACTCATCCAAATTGCATCAGCTTGAACAGCACATATTTGGACTCAGGATATTTGTGCACTGGGGCTGTGTCATCAACAGAAGTGACAGTTGATTGGTGTGAGAGCTGGACTCTGGTCTTCCAGTTCTATATCACCAGTGAGATCATAGTAATGCTGGAAATTTTTGATATGTTCTGAATGGGAGACACGGCAAAGTCTCCATATCTTTTTCTGTGCTCATTTCTAAATCCGCACAAAGCTGTAAACCCTCAGAATGTTTCTGATTCTTCAGCCCTAACCTGCCCAGGTCAGCTGGCAGTTTAAGCTCAGAAGGCAGGGTAGATGAAACGTCTGCAAAAAGCTGAAGTCCTCCACAGGAAAGTGTGCAAAGACTGTGAGGAGGGCTCCTCACTCTCTGAGGTGATACAGCAGCAACCAGCAGGAAGGCTAACCAGGTGTAAGGTCTTAGGAAATACTGCTTAAGGGCACGTGGGAACAGTTTTTCTCCATATTCTCTGATAATTGTAGGTCTCTTGGACTGAGTGCAGCTTATACCTGCATTAAACCCTGCAAACAGGAATGAAAACTGTGCACAGTGATAATTTCAGAGCAAGAAATTGAGAGTTCACTATTTATTAAGACTTTCCCCTTTGGTGACAAGAAAAAGCTTTGGTGATGGTATCAATTGTTATAGGCTATGAAAATGTGTCTGGCATCTTCAGTTGGCCTCATGGAGAGATCTGTTTTATCTGATGCACAAAAGTATGTGCTAGCCACACTATCTGTGCTCAGAGAGCATGGGAATATTTCTCTGCAGATAGCCAAGAGGTGACTCCCACGTAAGAAAACCAAAGACGATGAGAACTAGACACTGAAATCTTAGCCATTTAAGTGGGAACTAGAGACTGAGATCTGAAAATGCTAGCAAATTGGTGCAATTATGTTTGATCAAATCAAACAAGCAGCTCATAACACATTAATAGAATTACTATAATTGTTTCAGGAATACAAGGAGTCCAAAGGACATTTTCTTCTTTTTTCCTAATACAATAATATTTGAAATCTGTCAAAAATAGATTCTCTTTTTTTAAAAAAAGAAAACCTTCACTCATGCAGCAGTTACTGCATTTCCCACTTTTCTTAATGTTCCATTACTTTCATTAAAAAAAAAAAAAAGTAGAGAAAAACAAACATGTCATTGGGGATTGTCTTGGTATTAATGAAAATTTATGTATTAGTATGTATTACATTACAAGCAAACAGCTCTTTTCCTCTCTGTGCTCTCTTTTAAAGAAAACTCATAAGAAAGTTGCAGTTTAGTATAATGCCCTTCTTCTGTTTTAGTTTTGTAAAACAGAATTGGCTTTTATAAACACATTTGCTCTTGAAAGAAGATTTCTGCAGGGCTGCTTCAGGGAGAGACCGGTGCTTTTGCAGTGCCTGGACTGATACTAAAATCCAGACTGTCTGGATCTGTAAATGGTAACAAATTGAGCTGGTCCAGCAACAAATGTAGAAATAAATGCCAAGATAACTTACATTTTTCTCATGTGCAATTATCATTTATGGGGTATGCTTCTTCTTCAGGTGCCGGTCAAATAACGTGCTGCAGCTCTTGTAAAAGAGGTACACAGAAGCAGTGTCTGTGCAGATTCATGTCTGAGCTTGGTGGGTGCATCTCCTCATATATCTTACATTAATTTTTATGAGATATTTTCGTTCATGGAATCTTGGATGCTGTTCCCATTATTCAGCTATTTTCCACATTTGTGCTGTCTGCCTACCTGTTTCTGCTGACAGCAATTGATTAGGACTAGTCCTTTGCTATGCAAAATGGAGATCTTTCTCCTCTGAACTTTAAAGGGCACCACTCAGAACACTTTCTCCTTACAGTACCTTTAACTCTCTGCATCCATTTATGGTGCGTTTTGACTGATGAGTTTGGTGATAGGAATCCCCTTGTAAAAATGGAGGTGATAATTGACTTTCAGCCATGTTCTCTCTCTGTTGCTTGGGCCCCTATTCTCTAAATAGCTATCTATGTTCATGAAATATGAAGGGATTTAATTTTGACTTTTTTTTTTCCTTTTTCTGTGCTAGGGTCAACATTGCAAAAGAAAAAAAAAAAAAAAAAAAAAAAAAAAAAAAGGAAGAAAGGAATGGGTAGACATATAATGACCACAGTCACAAAAGATATGTTTTCTTGAGAATGAAGTCTGAAATATTCCAGCTTAACAACCCAAAATGAGCTATTTCTCTCTGAGTGGTGCAGATACATCTGCATATGTCTGGGCTCCTGCTATCCCTCATGAGAATATTAGTGTGCTGATGTCCTGCTTCTTTTATTGTCCTCCACTAAGCTTTATTCCCTCAGGAGCAGAGGGAGTGGAGAAGACACCACTCAAAGCAACAGCCAGAGAAAGGCCTGTCAGTGCACTGGGAAGTCTTGCCCAGGGGAGGGAATTACACTCTGAATATTAGTCATGCAGATTAGCCCTTCTCAGGGGGAGCTCCAGGGAGACTAGCTTGCAGCACTCTAACAAATGTTTTCTGGTAGTTCCATCACTAAAAATAATGTTGTCCTTTCAACTTTGCAATGCACAGTTTGAAATGAAGCAGTTTCCATGTTTTGACCAGGGCTAAATAACATGAGAACTTTATGTACACCTCAATGTGTTAGTGTAAGTAACTTTCTCCTGAATTAGGACATGTGTCCTCAGTGAACATATACAAAATTCATTTGAGATTTTACACATAGTTTTTAATAGAAGTTTACCCAGTTTTCCTTTCTGTTTATCAATTATTTTTGACATTTGTATCTTTTAATTTAAAAAGAGTATCATCAGGTTCTATTTTATTTCTTGCTATTACCTGTGTAGTAAAGAAAAATGCTAAATAGTTCTGGAGAAGAAGAGGAAAGAACAATATTTTCTGTAATTTTTAACAGTAATGTGCCAATAGTAGAGAATATCTAAGTGTCTTTACTTATGGCTTTGATTTACAAAGATATGTGGTAAAACAATCACAGATTTCCAAAACAGAAATGACACTACAGTCTCAAAGCATAGATCAATTCATAAACTTCAATTATACCCTTAAATCTCAACATCTTGAGGACTTAAGAGGTGTAATTGCTTAAAGAGAAATTTTACATTAGCAAAGTAGAAATATTTACACTTATTTTAATAAATTTCTAATCCAAATCCCATTATAACCTCAGTCACTTCATTAACTTCAGTGAGATTTGAGGATCAGGCTACTTGAGGAAAAGGATGAATAAACAGACTTTGACATTTCTCCTGAAGTACAGGGTGTGTGAGGTTTTTTCCTGGGCCTTCCACTGTAAATGCCCTTTTGTGAAACCCTGAGATGTAAATTCAGGGACTAACATCTTCAGCACTTTGTTTGATCTCCAGTGCCATGCCATGATTTAAGAAGAGGCAGTTTCTAAAGTGCACTTGCAGCTGACTCAGACAGGCCTTTACAGTATTGATTGCAGGTAATGTTTGCTTTATGTACTGTTCAGTACGGTAATCCTAGATATATTGAAAGTGGGATCAGGGATCAGCATAAAATGATGTGACAATGTTTAGAAAAAGGATATACACCTACCAGATCTTTGTAATTACAATACAGGGAAGTTCGATGAGGCCATTGCTGTATTAATTCAATCTCTATAAATGTAAAAGTTAAAAGGATCAACAAGATTAGCATTTTTAATAAGAAAAATTTACATTTGGATCATAAAAAGTTTCTTCAGAAAAGATCCCCAAGATTTCTCATTGATTTGTTTAGACAGATGTCTCGAGTAGTTCAGAACTATTCCACTGTTTCATATATAATGAGGTCCATAGCATCAATTATGTGTGCAATTTCATTAGAAGAAATGTTCTTTTGCAGTTACATGCAGTATGCTACATTTATTCACACTACAAGAGATGCCACTTTTAAATCTATCAACATCTATCACTACTATAACTGAATACTGCACTGTGAGAGCCTTAAACTCCAGCATAAATCTGCACTTTTTCTATCAAGGCCTGGTCACTTTCCTACTGACAATGGTCCTGATGTATCTATTTGTACTCAAGCTGTAGATAGTATAAAATACTAGCTGTCAATATATGGTGGAATTCTTTTATTTTCCTCCAAGATTATGCTTAGAGCAAGGACTTGGTGTTAAAAATAAAAGATCTCAATAAATCAGAAAAGGTGAATTCTCAGGAGGCAGAGAATCAACAACAAGTTTTATATAAAACTTATGCCTATACTCCCCAACAGAGCCAGAGCAGAAATCTCCCAGTTCCTTCACCCAGTGTGTGCAGATGGCTCCCTACAGAAAACATTGGTACCTGATCCATGAAGAGAGTGGGACAGTTGCAGCTTCTCTTGCTGTGAATCTGCCAGCAGAGAAAGAAATACTAGATGGCAACACTTTGTTAGAGCTATTAAATAAGCTAATATGGCTGGAAAATGCACAGTGGTATGTATAACATTTACAGAGTTGATTTTAGTGTAAGATTACTCAACTATTCTAGGATTTATAGCTGTTGAACTACAAATATTCCCCACTGTGGACAGAGTTGTGTCAATATACCAATTCATTTGGGAGGTTTTAAAATCATTAGGGAAGGTTTGCAAAAGATATACCCTCAAGATTCACTGTGTTTTACCACTGTGATTTACAACTTGAGATGCTTTAGCATGGGATAATCTAAATGCTGTTTAAAGCTCAATCACTTGAAATTAACTAACCTGTTAATTCCTGACTGATCTATGTCTAACCCCTTTGCACTGCCCAGGATGGTTTATCTCCAGGATCAAGAAATCCTATAGTGATAGGAACAAAATACTAGTGTGGCTGCTAAACAAAATGAAAAAGAAAGGGTGCCTTAATTACAAAGCTCTAAGTTGTGCTGTGAAACCATGGAGCTATACAGAGTAAAATGGAACTACTTTTTCGTGGTATCCTTACAAGTAAAATTTCCATGTTCAAGTGAGAGGATGAAATGTATATTTTCTGAGTTCAATTACATTGAAGTGATTGATTGTGATATAGTCCAACATTTGCTTTTATTCTGCTTAGTCTCAGTAATTTTTTAACCCCCAATCTGCCTGTTAAAAAACCTTAATGTGACTGATTTTCCTGTGCAAATTCCAAAAGTTGTTTAAAATTCAGGTTATGACTGCATGCATTTTGATTAAGTAGGTCCTACTGTTTACAATTTCAGCATTTGGGAGGGAATGCAAAACAAGTACAATAGGTTACAAATAGTATTTTATGAAGAGGGTCTTTTCTCTGCTAGCAGCTCTGGCCTATATTCTTGCTCCCACATAGATGGAAGTTTTGGTGTGGTTTTCAGCTTGTGATGTCACTCATTCTCCATCTGAATATATCTGTGCCATTCCTGCCAGGGAATGCCTGTTGAACACCTCCTGTGTTGTCGTAAGTGTCCATGATAGAGTATAAAAACTTTAACACATACTCTATATGAAACAGTCACTGCATTTAAAAAAAAAAAAAAAAAAAAAAAAAAAAAAAAAAAAAAAAAAAAAAAAAAAACACCTGAAGAATGTCTGTTAAACCTTGGGCCATACCACAGTCCTTGGGCTCCAGTCATCCTCATATTTGATACCTGCAGGGATGTTGGAATTGTGTCTGCAGCTGCACTGTAGATGCACACAAGCTCTGAGCTCATCTTTTCCCCCAAGTCTCTGAGGAAGAAGAAGAAAAAGTTTGATTTTGGGTTCCTGTTGCACTTACTTGTACCTGAAATATCTAACCCACCTGCAATACAGCCTTCAGGATCAGAAAATACAGGATGAAATGCTGTACTGATGGAACTAAGAAGCAGTGGGAGTGTTATACCCTATTTCTTCTTTTGGGAGAGACAGCTATACACACACTGGTTGTTCAATCTGGCAGTAAGCCCCAGGCCCTCAGGGAAGGTAACCAGTTTATCAGTGCCTCAATCACCACTCCAATTTGCCATGCAGAAACTCTCTCAGAGCTGCTGCCTGACAGTTCCTTCATGGTGGTTCTGCGCAAGATCCAGCCAGGGGCACCATAAGTGCTACAGGAGACAAGAGCTTTACCTTGATCATTCCCTTCTTCCAAACCATCCACTGAATTGTGATAAGGGAGCACAGAGATGCAGTGGTGTCTAAAAAAATCCCTGTGGTTGAAGAGAAAGGTGATTCCTTGCATCCCTTGCAACACGTCCTTCACAGGGGACCCTAAAACCCCACTCACAGGCAGCAGTCCCCTAACACATCAAGGAATCCGGTCTTTCCCACCAATTCACTTGCCAAGTTCCTTTCTATGCTTTGAAAGGACACTTTTTGTTTAAATGTGTAATCAAACAAGTGTATTTGCCATCCCCTCCTCTCTGTAAATGCTTGTTGCTTTGGAAAATGTATTTTATCACAAGCTACAGGGAATAATATGGTGGGATCCCCCATACTAATCTATTGGCAATGTAGCACTGAAGTGTACTTAAAATTAGGCTCCACTATGAAAAGCCATATGTTGTTTAAGCACGGCAAGCACACTTGCCACTGCCTTGAACATAAACAAAGCAAGTCTCTGCCCCAATGTGGTCGCAGAAAGGGCACTCCAGAATCAATCCCTGCATGACTGGTGCTACTTTGCTGCAATCTGCACTCTGCCAAAGAAGGTGTGTGCCGTGCACGACAGATTCGGGGAGGGTCTCACCCAGAAACTTATCAACCCCTCCATCTCTAAGGAAGCTGCACCAAGAGAGGTGCAGACAGAGAGCCGGGCAGTGAGTGAACGCTGCATCCCCAGGAACACACACAGCCCCCAGACGTAACACACTGGGACAGGGGTGAGGGATCACACAGGCACCTTCTCCCTGCAGCCCTTCTCCCAGCACCACCACTTACGGGAGCCTTTTATTTCTCTGCATCGAGCAATTTCCGCCCAGGTTTGTGACTGGGAGTCATGAACGTCGCCCAGCTCCGTACCTGAAGGGCTCTTCTTGCCTCCATCACCGCTTTTCACGCTGGCATTTCTCTGCTTGTTTTTACACAAAAACAAGTCCACCCTGGCTGCGGCGGCCCCGAGCCAAGCCCCAGTCTCTGCCCATGCCCGTCTCAATCCCACTGCCCATCCCCATCCCCATCCCCATCCCCGGCGCGGCTCAGGGGGAACTGTGGGCGGGCTCTGCCACCTTGTGGCTGTTAGCGGGGAAAAAAAATAAAAGCCAAAAAACCCTCTGCTCGCGTTACAAATTAAAATCTCCTCTCTCGTAAATATCAACTTGTTAAACTCTGACTTCAGTTTTAAAAGGCAGAAAATTAAAATGTATACCTCTGTCTCAAAAAATTCGGTAATTAGACATAATCCACAGGTGTTACTTTAATGATGCCAGCTCTTCAGACACACGGGCTGAGCAAATGCAGTGTGTTGTTAACTAATTATGTTGTCTTAATTTGCCAATTTAAAAAACCTAAATGTCCTGAAAAAATAAAATCATTATCTCGGATTTCTTCACCGTATTTGCTGTCTCCCACCATCTGATGCCTGGCACTCCGGGTTTGGCTGCACGGAGCAGCATTTGGAGGGTTCCTGGAGGCTCCAGCAGCCCTCCGGCACCAGACAGCAAACCGGGGATGCTCACACCCTCCTCACTAGCAATATCTGATAGTGGCTTTAAAAGTCAGCTTGTCTCCCTCTATTACTTTTCCAGCCCATATCTTAATTGACCAGGGAGAAAGCGTCGCTCAGGCAGAGTCTGCTATGGAAGGGAGCTGAGCTGATTCCCCCACCCTCCCTGCTTCAGATGGGTGGCATCTCCTCTGTCAAGGAGACATTTGCAGCTCTCAGTGCCACTGTGGCCAGTGACAAACTTCCATCTAACTTTCTCCTCTCAAAAATGTAAAGTAGAGGAAACAAAATCTATGCATCATTTAAAGATGCCCCAGGATAGCTTTGAATTATGCAATCCACAGTTATGTGAGCTGCTGTTTAAGGGATTCTTTGGCTCTTTTGTGACACTGATCAATCCCCTCTTGGTTTTATTTAAAAGACCCAGTCACTGAAGCATTCAAACCACATTATTCACATCTTTCATTCACATGCCTGGAAAATAATGCAAATAAACACATAAGGAAGAATGAAATATATGCTAACTAGCTACATTTTTCACAGGTTGGTCCCTCTGTAGAAATCATCCTGAGAGGAAATAATGGGAGGATTAAAACCAGCTTTTCAGTCTATTTTAATCCAGGTACAGGTCATTGCCCTTGTCATTCAGAGGGTTTGTTCCTAAGGTGCAACCAAATTGCACAGGTTGAGGCTGTTGTGCAGAAAGGTCTGTTGCTCTGTGAAAGGCATTCCCTTGGCCTGTGTCTGAGCACTCCACAGGCTGTTCTAAATTGCCCTGGCCTTTAACATCCTAAGGTGCCCAGAGAAGAGATCAAGCACCTGTTTAACAGGGCATATCAGCTACCACACCATTTCCTCTCTCATATCTCTGCTTACCAGTGGGCAGCAGCAGGACCCAGGAGTGGTGTGGAATGCCAGGGCCAACCCTGTGTGATAAAGATGTGCCTGGCCCTCCGGGCACTAATTATCTGGGCACAGTTTAGAGTGATCACCAGAGAATCTGCTCCCAACAAGGCTGTGTGTCAAGGACTGACAGTTCAAGCAATTTTCACAGCAATTTCCAACCCTGCAGCTGGTATACTTATACAGGAGGATTTCAGAGCCATATTAAATTACCTGCCTTGGAAATCCTGGTGCTGAATACAGACTTGGGTTATTGATTTTGGAGGACTCCAAACACAAATTCTACAGCCCACCTTCAGTTAGCCTCCTCCCCTGGGACCACACATGGAAAATGATACTGTCAACCCACTGCCCACCCTTTCCAGAAGCAGCTTAAGCCCTTTGTCTCTTTCCTCTCCCAGCAGCAATCTCACTTTTCCATAGCTCATCCTGCAAGGTTATTTACCACTCTTGGAAGGACAGCTGGGAAAAATTCCTAAGAGGGGGACTATGTACTAAAATCCAGATTCAGCTCCCCATCCAGCAAATTTTAACCATCCTGAAAAGACAAATGCCCTCTCACAAACATAACCAAGGCAAATATATGGCAAAGTACCCTGGAGGATGCTATCCTGGGCTGGTATTCAGTGGACCTGGACTGCAGCCTTGTTCTGCCTCTGGCTTACTTTGTATGCATTTTCTCCACCTTGCAGTCAATTTTACAGTAGCTTCTAGCTCAGGCACTTTTAGGCATTTGAACTGCCAAATGAGGTTTTGAAAGGTGTGCTCACATTTGCATATATTTTCCAAGAACATGTCTTTATTTATGCCTCTCTCTAGTAGTAAATTTTAATCCTGCTAACAGCAGGAATAAATGTAGTAGGCAGAATAAAGTAGACTCTAGGAGTCTAACTTTTTTTCTTATTCTCTTCAGACAATATATAGCCTTTCAAGCTTGCCTTTAAAGGACAAAAAACCTCTACACTGAAAAAGGCTTGCCTTTTTTTTTCTTTTTTTTTTTTTTTTGCTAAGCCATAGACAAACTTATGTCCCTCTGCAGAAAGGGAAAAGGAGATTGAAACAGCCTTAAGACAACTGAAGTATCTTTTATTTCCTATACTATTTAACGATGGTTGCTATTACTTTCAGAATCCAGTATTTTGCAGGTAATAAAAAGAGTGAAAAATCAATCAAAACAACAGAACTCATTCCTAGAGGACAAAAAATCTTCAATATATAACTGACTGCCAGAAAGCAAGTGTTAAAATATCCTGCATCAGGTAGAAGTGCTGCAATAAGGAATGGAGACAAAACGCAGAACTAGAAAAGAGACAGCTCACATTTTAATTGAAGAATTGAACAGCGGCTCACAAGGCTCTGTGCTCTGTTTCTGTGGACGCTTTCAAAAGGCCGAGCTGCAATGCATAACACCCAATTCAGGCTGCAATGCTCCTGAGAGGGTTCAGGGACACAAACTGCTTTTATTATTGTCAGTTAGGCATCAGCAATCCACTGAAAGTGAAAATCAGGCTTTCCCCGCCAGGCACACTTGGGAAGCTGACACAGAAATCTTACTAGAAAAGGTACAGAAAGGAAAAATAAGCAGGACGTTTTACAGAGTCTTAGTGAGAAATTATTGTCGTTGCTTCTCAAAGAGAACGAGGCTGTCTAAAGCCTCGATTCTAATGCCATTAAAGTCAGTAGAAGTTTTAGAGATACTTGAATAGCAGAGATTTTTTTTTTCCCTTCTTCAGTTTTCCTTGCAGATCCAATTAATACAAAAAGAAATTGACTGAGTCACCTATTGTTCAGGTCTCGCTTGCCTTGTCGTATGTAAAGCTTGCTCCTAAGGTCTGCAGAGCCATATAGCATTACCACACTTGTGAGCACTCCATAAATAAGTAGTATGAACTGTAATGAGAATACTAATGAAATGTGTAGCTTTGTAATTGAAAAATCTCCTTTCTTGAGTTGAATTTTTAAAGGAAAATTAAGGGGATGATTTGTAGCACCTGATGTCACAAAGCCTCCCGAGCTAATATATTGGTTGCCGAGTCACAACATTATGGAAACATTGATATTTTCTATGTGACATAGTCTCGTTATTTGAGAGGTATTCCACTGCCAATTAAAGATTCAACAGCTGCCACTAGCTAGGCAAAATTTCATTTAAAAAAGAAAAAGAGAGAAAAGATGTGAGAAGGAGAAATGTAGCACATAGGCAGAGGTACTTTCAACATGCTTCAGAGGAGCATAGAGGGGATCCAGCAGGGCACATGCTGCTGACAGAGGAGGCTAACAGAGGGGGGGAAGGCAGAGGGCTAAAAGAGCTGCTGATCCCAAATGCTACCTTCAAACTGAAAATAGGAATTGCCATGTGGCATATCTAGTAAGTGAGGCTCAGAGGATTAAAACATCACATCTGACGCTCTACAAAGAATTGCTCTGGATGGAATTAATGCCAGTGCTTCTGAGTCCTCTTGGTGCTCTGCTGTATGTCTTTTACATGTAGCAAAGAAAAGGGTTAAATGGAATCACAGAAGCAAGTGACTTCAGCAGATGTCTGACCTACTGCAGAGATTGCTGTGGAGACCTGCCATAGGAAACTATATCAGGGCACACAGATGAGGCTAATTGCTCCATGATGGACAGAAGCCAGGAAACACATTTTTCATAAAATAAAAAATAAAAAATAAATTAAAAAAATTAATGCTTTCTCATCTTTCTCATATTCTAAATTTTCCCAAGGGCCAGAGTTTTTCTGGGAAAAAGGAAAGGGAGCCTGTAGAAAATCCCTTTGCCGTGCATTTGTTTGAACTCTGATTTCAAGCAGCTTTTTCAATCTCTTTGAATTCAGGCTGCATTAACAAGCACTTTGACTAACATTTAGGCAGGTAGCCAGTAGGGATCCTGACATATTTAATGTCCCTTGTTCCTTATGTATTTTTCACATTTTAAATATAAGCCTATCAAACCAGGCATGTAAGTATTTTGTGTAATAAGACCTGTAAGGTCTTATTATCTCTGCCTTCCATTGCAGAGCCTCTTCATTTTGTGATGATGCTGTGGTTTTGGATTATATCATAGTGGAAAAATCTTTGGAGCAGAGACACCATTGCTATGTGTTGCTAGGCTCCTCAGCACAGTGGATCTCTAGTTCCAGCGTTATCTCTATTTTTGAATTTTTGAGACAGCTTTCGGCATACACGTGTTGACAGGTGCTGCTCTTGTCTTCCACCCTGTTGAGCCATAGCCATAAAATAGATATTCATCTCTAAAGCAGCTGGATGCTGATGGGAACCCATGTTTTCACAAAGTGTTTTTGGAGCACAGGTTTAAATTATGAGTTTAATAACATACAATGGCATAGAACTTCTGTTAGTTAAACAGCACAGCAGAGGAATTAAATGTAACCTTCTCAATCAGCCCTACAGCAGCAGAAAGCATTTTATATTCAAGTTTTAACCAACCTACAGAAATTATCAGGAGATTCTATTAGACTTCGTCAGGAAGGGCTTCAGCACTTGATAAAAAGTTAGCAAAGCCAAATTAAACTGATTTAATATTATTACAGTTCTTCCTCTAAAACATATGTTGTTTAACAACTTTTGGTGCCAAATTTTACGAAAACAAGCCACTTTTATTTTCATGAAAACACAAAACATTTAATTGCCACATTTTTCTGTGAAAATTTTCACTTTGATAGAAAAGCAGCCTTTGGTTCAATGAAAGTTGCGAATGCCTCAAAACAGATGTTTGTGGATAAATTAATCTCTATAACTGAATAATCCTTTTCTAAAGCGATTGATATAATAATTAAAATAAATAAAATCTTATTATAAACTGTTCTTACATGGAAAATCCTTCCTCTAGCACAATCTATGTTTTGTTTTAAAAATGTACCAGTAAAGAGGATGGGTGAGATAAAACAGCTTTCGCTGTCATTGCTTACCATTATCTCCCTTTAAGATTGAATGAGAATGTTCCTTTCATGCCAATGCAAAAGTTTCCTATCACCAGTCTCTTGATAATCTCCATACTGTCAGTGACTTCAACACTAATTTTGTGGTTGCTTCATTTCTGGGAATACCTCCATTCAATAAAGCTTCCAGGACTGTGACTGAAAGAAACAAAGAAATTAAAATAAAATTACCAGTAAATAATTAAAACTAAACCTGGAGTTAATACAACTAAAATACCATCTTCTAAATACATCTATAAGCAATAGTTATGAAAAAGACATTTCTCATAATGCAAAGGAAAGAAACTATTTAAATATCCAAGGTCTCTACTAGAACTGTGTATATATGGGATTACAGCTGTGTAAAATTATTCACAGGTGTAAATTTTATTCAGGTTGAAGCTTCATATTATTCTTGATCATGTCTCATTCTCTCTTTCATTTAGAAATCTCTTTTTGAGACTCATTTCAATGATCAATCTTTTTATTATAAAAATTAAAGTATTTGCTGTAACATTAATTAATTTTTCCCTGCTGTAATTATTAGAACTGAGCAAATAATTCACAATGAATAATTCATCTGCTGAATGCAAGCTCATTTTCTGCTTGCTGAATACCTGGTAGCAAATCTACTTTCCAGTTTATTTGTTAATCAAAATCATCTGATCATTTTTGTAAATTTGTTTTTCATGGATTGAACCTGAACATTTCCCTGTGAGCCTTTGATATACATTGATCTGTATTGGTAGATCGTAATTGGTTTGGTGAAGCATGTGACTTTATCTAATTTTCTCATTTTGGTGAATATTGCACTCTGGGCATGAATACATCTGTATGTGAATTTAAGTACTGTTTTTCTGCCAGTAGAACTCAATTATTTAAATCTCTTTGGGGGAAAGACCCCCTAAAGGAAATGTGAATATGTGAATCTATCAAACACGGAAACAGTATTTCCAACTATTTACTTACAGCTTGCACTTTGTTTTAAGCAACTATTATGTTATTGAAAGAGAAAATCAGTGGTATCAAACTCAGCAGCCATATTTTCTGACCTCCAGTTAAAATGTAAAGTGTTTCCACCTCATGGTGGATATTAGGGGACACTTTATGTGTCTGAGAAGTCCTTGTTTGTCATAATGAAAGAAATTGTGCAGATGATGAATAGTACATCCCTAAAGATTTATTGCCTAAATTGGAGAAACTGGAAAACACTTTGCCAGAAGTGAGAACATAGGAAAAATGTTAAGAGGTGACTTTTACTTAAAGCAATCTATTCCTGACTGAAAGCTAGTAGGTACTTTCAAACATCCTTATTTTTCAGTTATGGTTTTAAGGTGACAGTCCTTACCTGAATTATGAACCTGATGAATCTTATCCATAGAGTAGTGGAAGCCCATCTCCTCTGTACCTGTAGGGCATGAAAAATATCACCCTTCCAACAAACCATCCTCAGCCATACCCTGCTGCTCAGGATAGCTGGGTGGCAGATTTGTAAGGAGACTAATTTCTTCTCCTCTCATCTCTGCATCTTTACTCTCTGCATCTTTGCTTTGATGTGTTTTGTTGCTGTTTCTTTTCTTGAAAGACACATTAAAGAAATAGTGTCTCTGCTCGCAGAATTCAGAGACACCCTGTGAAATAGTCCAAAGGCCATTTTCTTCACTGTTGTATATTGGGAAAGAAGCAGATCATTATGACATTAATTCAAGAAAATGCTCAACCAAGCAGAGTTATAAGCTCTTCACAGGAAAAGGAGAGGATATTGGGCTAATGGGCAATGTGTAGCAGAGTTCTGCCTACTTGATTCCACAAGAAAAACTGTTGTTATGCTTGTTAACTGGATTAATGAGTTTTTCTTGATTGGCATAGAGTTCTGGTAAGGCAAGAATTAAAAAATAAGTTGAAATTAACATTACCATTGCTTTAATGCAATTGAAACAATTGCCTTCTCATTCTCCCAATAACCTCTGAATATTAGCTTTAATAAAATAAGATTCCAAAATTTTAAATAGTGTTGTATTACATTCTCAGTTTAATAAAATAACTTGGCATGTAACAGTACAGAAACAAGGAAGAGAATATAACACCAGCAGGGTTTCTTGTTCATTAAAGAATTGACTTTTTAAACACTCAAGCAGATAAATTTGCAGCTTCTCACCAATAAAGCAAAATGGTACATTTTGTGCTTCAAGTTTATTATTATTATTTCTCAATAATCTTAAGTCACATAATAGGACATTTTACACAGCTGAATGTTTATTTCCCTTTGTGTTTTCTTCTCTTTATCTTCAGTTTTTTTGTTTTTCCACTACCTTAGGTTTTCCCAGAATCAATGTTCTATAAAGCAAACCCTTCCATTGCCTTGCTAATCTTCTGTGCTCTGAACAGGTAACAATAAAAGAGGGAAAACTGATGAAGATAGGACACTTGTAGTTCAAAGAAATTTTAAGAATGATGTCTCAGTTGTCAGGCAGAAATCTTAGGTGGGTATCCTGGTATAAAATAAGTTTAATAAAAATGGTTGGAGTACACGTGCAGTACTGATGCCTACATTTGAGCTGAGAACTAATGTTTCCTTGAGTATCACTTCCAGTGCACAATCCATGCCAACATATGTTAGATATCAAACCACCAAAAGTCTTCCAGAAGCATTCAATTTTGTGCATTTTCTTTTAGGGTAGTCTCTATGACTAGGTCAAATGTAGGATTTTACATAGAAGATTTATAAACATAAAACAAGGTCTAGGCAGATAAGTGTAGTGCTTTCTAGGCCCCTAGTCCCATTCTCAAGCATAAATTGACCACGAAATTTCAAAGGGCTATTTTTCCTCAGGTGAAATTGTTAAGAACCACCGCTGTTTCTCTCTTTTTCTGAAGCACGGGAGGTAATGCCAAGATGTAGCTGTCCTGATGTTCCTCAAGAGCAAAACACTGAAAAAGAACTGTGGAATCTTATACATATAATCTGGGTCTTTAGCTAATATAGGGTTGTTGGGAGGCATTTTTAGATGACAGGTATAAAGATGTGTGAGCATCTGTTCTCTGGACCAGGCTTCAATAGCATAATTTCATTATTTGGTATGACTGATAGTGGGTGGACTCAGTGACCCATACAGCCTTTCTCAGTCTTCAGGGTATTGAACATGTGTTCTCTTAAAAATATTTTGCATCGAGCTATTTACTGCAAAATAAATTTTCAGGAGCTTGCTACCTGTCAACTTTAAAGACCTTTCCTTATTTTAAATAAATTCACTGGTATACATACCCATAATTTGCTTGGTGTGCATTTAAAAGGACGTCTGGGATATCACTTACAGGAGCACCCAGAATGGAAAATGACTGTCAAACTGTCACAATTTTGGAGACTTTTCCTCTGACATGAACTTAGAACTTCTTTCTGGTTTTTTCTTTGTTTTTTAGCACTTCACATCTTCAAAGTTCTTATAAGCATTTTGTGATCACATTTATTATTTCTATTTATAAAATATGACTGTCTCGAGGAATAACAAGACTGAAATTGGATTTTTTTTTTAATTCACATACAGAAAACAACATCATCAAGTCGATGATTTCCTTATATAGCCTCTCCTTCACTCCACTAGTACGTAAAATATCCTATCAAGTTAAATCTAGGAGCTCTGAATTAACACTAGACATTGCTTTGATGTCTCTTTACACCAAAAGATGAATTTGAGAACATCTGAAACCATCTGTGGTTTCAGCTCAGCTCAGACAAGCTCTCTTGATCAGACAAAGCAACATAATATTTTATAAACTTCCCCAAAATACTAGGGCAGCCCCATGAGAACCACACAGTGCAGACTGGTACTGTCCCTCATGGAAGCATTTGTGGCTGGAGGGCAGGAAGTTGTTTAGTATTTCTCCTCTTCCCTGTATGTATCAGAGCTCGATGAGTCTCCCTTATTACCAAAAAAGTACTCATACCATCAGGCATTCCAATATTTCTAGGAGTGAGGTCTCTTTCCAAAGCCCTGTAGGCAGCAGAAGTGGTTAAACCATTGCTGAAGCAAGGACTTCCACTGACTTTCGTACCTCCAAGCTAAAATGTCGTAACCCGCAAACTAAAGAACCAGGCTTTCACATTTATTTCCCTGTCTGTCAAAATGAATACTCAATTATTTACAAAAAGTGGAGCAGCTTCAGCAAGCAAGACTGAAATGCACCAATGGGCATGCTTGAGAGATAGAAAATCTATATTTAAAATCAGAGAGAGAAGGGAGTTGAACCTGCAGCTTGCACTTCCCAAAAGCTGCTGCAAACATCAGGATTGAAGAGACAAGAAAAAGGTGGTAAACAGAAGAATATAGCATGATACATTCACTTTTTTTTAATTAATTGCCATTGTCAATTCAATACTTCCTCCCAAATTTCCTCTGCGTTAGTATAGTGGCAAAAAATGTATCCAACATTTTGTGGAGTCAACCAAGATACTCCCTTCAATCCAAGTGATTTTTAGTTTTGATTCTCAGGAACTGGGAGAGAAGAAACAAAACAAATTTTCTTTTCAGGTTGACCTAAAATGACATTTTTTTCGTTATTAGAACACTGAACCAAACAAAAACATCTCTGTTTTGAAGGTCAAAAAGACTCAACAAGGCCACTAGAAAAAAAAAAACAAGGAAGCAAAGGACATTTTTCCCTACATTGTGTGATTCAATCCCAGGAAAACAACTGTGAGAATTATAAACTTGAGCAAATAACTTATTCTCAAACTGCCAAGCTAAAGAAATGTAAAGGTGACCTGTAGGATACTACTAGTATAAATAGTTAAAAGTGTCACAGAGAAACACTAGCACCATGAAATTCTGCCACAACTAAGCTTAAAGGCAGTGCACAGTTTGGAGTACTCAATATTAGTAAGGAAAAACTCATATTTCTAACCAGTTTCATTGTTAGAATGACACTAAGAGCACGTTGGATCTCCTCAGAGCACCTAAGATTCTACTTGGAAGAAGAAGGGACAAGAGAAGAATAGTACGTGCCTGGAAAATAGATGGCAGCTTCATAGCCAGAGATAAGTGGGTGAAATAAAGTCCCAGCCCCTAGTCTTTGCTGACAGAATATTTTCAGCCCAGTAAGCTGATTCCAGAAATAAGAGGCTGAAATCCAGCAAAGCACTGGGCTTGTTAACTGTAGTAATTTTGCTGTCAAAAATATCTGGTTTGGGAGGATAAATATCCTCTTATACTCCAAACTTGCAAGTTGTTTTCCCTGGCCCACTGATATTGCTTCTGACAGAAAGTGAATTTCCCTCATATATTTCTCGTTCAAGTCTTAATTTTTGCTGTACACAGCCAGGAGATGCAGCTGTCTCAGTAGGAAATTATTGTGAAGTCAATGGAGCAACAGTACTTATAGCATATGGATATCCAACATGCAGACTGGAGTATCACACAGGAAGACAAGCTATTCTACCCTGTCCCTAGCAAAATTTACAGTCATAATACAGCTCTGAAGGATCCCAAAGGAAAATATTTAACATATGTCTCAAAAGGCTCATATAATTTCAATTTACTAAAGTTGCTGCTAAAGGTCCATACAGATAAGGAGACCTGGCTAGCTGTTCCAGCCACTGGTTTCATTAAAACAGTCCAGAAAATGGCAATGCTACCATGTTATCACATTTGGGAGGCAAGGAGCAGATTAAGAAAATGGGCTGCAGCAGGAATGCAAGTAACCCCATGGTGGCCCTATTCTACATCCCTTATCCCTTTGTATTGGGAAAGCCCCATCCAGAGAGATGAAATTCAGATGTCCCTGGAGGGAGTAATGGCTCTGCTCTTCCATGAGCCTGTGCCAGTCAAAGGCAATCTGTCTTTCAGCAAGAGGCAGTGTTTTTACAGAGCTCAGCAGCAGCCCAGTGATTATTGAACTCGACGTGTTTCACATGCTTAGCCATCGGGTTATTCCTGAGGCTCTCTGGAAATAAAAGTCTGGCCTCCCCAGGTCACTCTGGCTGTCAGATTAATCACACCAGTGTGCCTGCACCAGCAAAGGCAATGTAGGGAGTGTCTCCTAGGGCTAGAAGGACAACATGCAGAGCACAAGAAAGGCACAGGGCCAAGTGTTATATGCCATGCATATATCCAGTTTGGAAAACCTCTAATACATCCAAACTTGAACAATCTTGGGTTATAAAGAGGAAACCACGCTGAAAAGCAACTACACATCTGCAGTGCATATTTCCTTCAAATGGATCCAGAGAGCATCAGGAGGCCCAGTCAGTGATGAGCAACTGTAATTCAGCTGGAAGAACAGACTTCCCTCTGGCCTGCACAAGCTTGTAAAATGGAGACCCCAGAATTATGAGAGATAGGCTTGAAGTGAACCTGAGGGATGTTCTCTCCACTCTTTGATCCAATTTTCATAGTATATCTGTTTTTCCCAACAGGTATTATTCATATTTTGTTGGGGATTTTTAAATGCCTAAACTGGGGACTGCAAATCAGCTCTAGACACTCAATTCCATTGTTTCTCCTCCCCTAGTGTAAAGACAGAGTCCTTCCTTTTGAGGAAATCCCTGTGTCCCCAGCAAAGTGCAATCTTGGACATGGATACTGGATTATTCCTTTCCTTCTTATTGCAGCTTTGCCTAATTTCAATTAAGACATCTTTCTTATGTAGAACACCACTTAATCTCACTGAGCCTTTTTGCACAACATCCCCAGGAAATGAGTGCTCTGCAGATCACACAGGAATGCAGAAATACCAAAACCATGTTCTACTGGAGTTCCTTCTTCAAAATTCTCCTTGTCCTGGGAGAAGACAGTGAATAGTGATTAAGGTACACACAAGCCAAACCTGCTGCTAATAGCAAGGTGGAATTTTGTCCTTGTGTTCCCCATCTGACTGAGAGATGTTAGGGACAGTGGCTGCACTTGCTCTATGCTCCTGCCACACTCAGCTCACAATTATCTGCCTGCAGTGGGAGAAGCACAAACAACACTGATTAGTTTGAGGGGATGGTAGGGTGAGAGGCAAGGCCAAAAAAAAAAAAATCATAGTTGAGCAGTGATGAAAACTCCCTGTTAGGAACTGGTGATATCCTATGGTGTTATCACAAGGACATTTGTGACAGAGTATGGATCACTACTCTAATTATTTTCAATACTATACCCCTTTTACACTGTCAAGGCAATGAAAAAGATAAAAAAAAGTTATACGACAAAGCCATACATTTCCTAAAAACATAAAATTGAAGTATTCAGAATATACCTCGGTGAATGAGAAACTTGTGGCTTTTATTTTGTTAGAATGACTTGAAGAACGGCTTATAATGACACAAAGTAATCACTTTATTTTTCCTTTTTATAATCTCTTCTCCTGTTTGTGATATATTACAGAGACAGAATGGGTAATTTTCATTTATTTATTTATCTATTTATTTATTTCTTTTTAATGAACTGACTGGTCTTACCTGCCAATTTCTTGGCAGGTATTTTTTTTCCTCCTCCTACTAACTGACTTAATTAAAATAAAAACCAAAATCAGTCCATGTTTCAAAAGATAAAACATTTCCCTGGTGGGATTGAGAACAATTCCCAGCATCCTTCAACAGAACAGTTAATTTTCTATTGCTATAGTTTTGAAAAGCTTGCAGGTCTGCAAATAAGAAAATATAAACTGCGTGTCAATATAGTGTTCTGTCCTGGCTTTTTTCTCCTTGATTAGTTTCACTTTAGCCATAAAACAGGAAAGTAAACAAATGAAATCATGAATCTAAAGATCAGTGTGTTATAAAGGAAACACAGTAATTCAATTCAGTAGACATTACCTGTTCAGCAAATGTTTCATGGATAGACTCATTACCAGAGCTGCTCAGGGACATTCCAAGGAGCCATTTTCCATCAGAATATGCATTACCTTCAAAACCCTTGTAAAATCAGGCCGGTTTCCCCAAAATTTCATTTTGGAAATAAAAAAGGAAGAAAATTCTCCAGAGGGTTGAATTCCCTTTGACAGTGTATACAGATCAAAGTATTTTGTTTTCAAAAAAATCTATCATAATTTGAATATTTTATTTGTGTATTACTATATTTTGTAGTGCAAAAATTGTCAACCTCAGAATTAAATGCCTCAATATTCTTGAAACAAACTGTTTCTAGCCACCTAATAAAATTTAAATTTCTTTCAGAGAATTTTAAAATACTTTGTTTCAATTCTCATACAGAATGCAGCCCAGCTGTAGAATTTCAGACTATATCATGCAATGGCACTTCCCTTCAAATTCCATTTGCAGTGCTCAGGAACATGGTTTAGTAGTGGACATGGCAGTGTTAGGTTAACAGCCAGATTCAGTGATCATAAGAGTCTTTTCCAGCCTAAAATATTCTATGATTCTAACTTTTCTACTCACTATGGGATATAAATCAAAACCCTCCTTGCACCACTTAACATCTATTTTTGTTCAGGAGAACAGTTTCCTCTGGACGACAGTGTGAGAGCTGTCACATCCACTTCAAGATAGTGCAGGTCCAGTGAGCACTTTTAGGAACTGATTTTTGAGGCACTAAAAAAGGCCTGAAAGTCCCAGATTCTGCCAAAGTTCTATTATGATTTCCTGTCTTCCTTTAGATAAAATCAGGATAATACTTCATAAGGAATGCAAAAGGAAAGAATTAAAAATAACACAATCCAGCATTTCTTTAAATGGCGTTTTACATAGTTGATCTTGTTCCCATTGGTGTCAATTTCCTGGGAGCCAACGCTGAAAATCAAGTTTAGAGATATGATTCTCATTTGAGATTGAAGATGATCCAGTACCCAGAATCAGACCATACCAGTCAAAGGACAAGCATTCTAATTTAATATGTATTATTTTTGTGCTAATCATGTTTGCCATAAGGATGCATTAAAGAAGCACATGTGGCATTTCTTAGTTCTGTCATTGTTACTGTCACTCCATTTTGAGGATAAAGTAGTCTTTCAGAGGTTTGCTCAAGAGACTCCAAGTTTCTTTAAGCCTCAGTCTTCATTACTTCTGTCTTCCCTATGGATTTTTCAAAATGAGGTTCCCACATTTCCCATCTGTCACTTTGGGGAAAATCCACATTGAAAACTTTAAATAAGGTTTGTTTCTTTTTAAAGAGAGCCATGGTGCACCAAGCATTATTTGGCTTCACACGAAGACAAGAATACGGAAATAAACCTAAAGATTCTGGTTTCTGGAAAGGGCTGTTAGTAACCTCTGTAGACTGAGTGTAGCAAAGGTGTCTAATGTTGAAGTAAGAAAACAAAAAATATTTCAAGGAAAAATAGAATTTACTTGAGATCACTTTAAAGACTACACAGATGAAGCAATCTAAGTCCTGGATTGAGGAAACATTTTGCTAATGCAAATGAAAGAAAAAGGCATGACCAGGAAAAAATTATTCTTGTAACAAAATAATGCGAGGACTTCTTTTTTTTTACTTTAAAAATACACAAAATGCTTCTACCATGAGTTTTTACAAAACTGCTCAGAATTTACAGTCTGTACACAGCAGATTCCCCAAGTCATTTCACATGCTCTAAACATTAATTAAAATCTGCCATTTAAAACCGAGATGCAAAGAAACTATGTATTGCAACATTTATTCTATTTTAAGATAATGTTTGGGGTTCCTCCCCTCCAAAAAAAAAATAAATCTGCTTTAAAAGTATTTATTACTGAGCTATTCTTTTGTATTTTAAAACATGACAATGTAATTCTTCATCTACATTCATATTCAACAGGTGTGGATATGTCCTTTGTAGATGTATAAGGCTGATCATATTCTCCAGCACATAAGGCAGTTGAACACATACCACACAGAGTTTGCCAAATTCTGTAAAACTGATCACTTCAAATCACAGATGGTTTAGGAAACATGTGTGTATGTTTGTACTTCCAGACATAGCAGTAAATATCTTATTCCTCATTCCATACATCAGAATCCTGAAAAATCCTGAGTAAATCTCAGATTTACATAAATATGTTTTCAAGTTCAAAAGTGCAACTTCCTGAATCTTTCACCTTATAACTTCTCTGGAGTACTGATTCATTTACACACATTCCCCAGCCTAGTCAGCTTCCCAGTGTATTGAATCTGACCTTGACTGTATGATCAAATCTGTGTCCAAGTGTGAAGCACTGAAAAAAGATTTGGATGTAACTGCTGGAAAAAAGAACAAACCCAAATAGACAAAACACACCTCTCATGTTTTATTTTAATGTAAATCATTGATGCTGTTCAGGTGGTGCTTTTTTCTTTTGAGTAAGTCATAAAGCGACGAACTGCATCATATCTGTTATAGGACATCCTTTTCAAGGTAGCCGGAAATCTCCGTGCATTGAGTCTGAAGCAGGCTAGTAAAACTCCTGTGACATTTTTGCCCTTTGAAACCTGCATTTACCCCTTTAGTCCTTGTTCTTGTGTATAGTTTCAAAGTATATTTCTACTCACATTCCTTGCAACAGCAATGTCGAATCAGATTTTTCCAACTCTTTTTCCCTAGCATGAGCATTGCTTTATTACTTCTCATTCCCTAATGCTAGCAACCTTGCTGTGGAAGATTTGTGATATCTTTCAGACAGGACAGGCAATATGTGTCAGGAATCTCGCCAGCTCTAGGTGACTCATCACATATGGTGGCACCAAATGAAACAGTTTTTTTTATAAAATTAATCAGAATTTGTAATCCAAACACAGCAGATTCCCCAAGTCACATTTCGCATACTCTAAACATTAATTACAATCTGCCATTCAAAGCTGAGATGCAAAGAAACTCTATATTACAACATTTATTTTTTTGAAGAAGAGATTCTCAAAGGCAAAAGGGCTGTGATATGCTTGTGTCACTAACATGCAGGAGCTATTAGGTGCTGTCTGGCTGAAAATTGCCTCTGAAAGTAAGGAGTTTTACTGTGTTTCATATTGCATCACAAATTTTTCATCATGTCATTGCTAAGCTATAACTTTGTTCAAGTTCATTCAAAAGGCCCATGAACTCTGGCAAACCTTTTGATAAATATATGAGTTTTAAGGCAAATTTTATGTTATACCATCAACATTACGCATCGTTTTAATACACCTCACTATGTTGAGTCTGTATGTGGCAGCACAGGCAATCCAAGCAACTGAACAAATCACTGCAGCCATTCATTCAGGTCTGTGAGCCATTGTTATTAATGCAATAATTTTGTACTCGTTATTGGAATAATTTGGTACTATTATCACCAAAATGTAAGTTTCTTCTGTTTTTCACTTTCATGCATTCATCAGTTCTAGTCACACAAAGATAATTTTTATTTTAATTTCCATTCCTCTTCTTTTCAGCCTTTCTCTCCCTCAAAAAAGTTGGAGATCTTCTTTCAGAAAAAAAATGACATAGACTGACTCACCTCCATCTCTGGTCCTGACACATATATTAAAAACTCTAATCAATTATTGGTTTTGCATCTAGGTTTTGATGCACAATACTGCACACAATCCATATCTCTCTTGTCAAAATTGAAGTAATTCTTCTAACTTAATTTGCCCTTCATGCCTATATATAGTACAAGTATAATTAATTCTGTTAATTCTATTATTACCTTTGAATTATATATCTATATATGATACATACATATGGATATCATTTATATAGGAATATAATTAATATTTGTTAAATATACTGGAAGAGAAAGACAAGAGGGAAACCCAGTTATCAGAGTTTAGCATTGTCCCATGTTGTTTTCTATGGTAAATTACATGCCAGCTGTGTGAACAGAGGTGATCATGAGAGAAAGGGTCAGCCCACAGAGCTCCCAGATTCCTGTTTAAGCCACCAGTGAGTTTTTAATATGCATCATGCCCACAACACTGAGTGAAAGGAGCAAAATGCTGCTCCCCTGCACAGAAGGAACAACCACATGTAAGAAGTAAAATCAGTTTACCCTCAAAGTAGATTTCATAGACACTTCTATAGTAAAAAACAGTACTGAAATCCTGTAAAAATGAACACCTATGATTGAGAAGTTCATATGTTTCATAAGGAGTATTCTCAATCTCACTAAAACATCCATAAAATTCCTTAGACTGTTATTTACCAGCAGGGTTAGTAGTGATTAGACAGGGACAATAACATTAATTCTAAGAAGATTAATTTTTCTACTTAAAATATTTTATTTTTATTTTACTTTCTGTACACCTTGCACTTACCATGCTTACCAGGTTACCTGTATCTTTTAAATTTCATTCTTAATCTCTCAAGAGCACCTCTATTGAGGACAAAGCTTCTCACCCAGGAGATGACATGACCACTGTACGCTGTACAGAACACAGCTGGGGAACATGATTAAGCACTGCAACCATAAATCACTGACAGTGCTTCTCTACTAACCTTCTCATCTGCTCAGCTCTTCAGAGCTTCTTCCCAAGAAAAGGAAAGACTGGCATAGCCTCCACACCAGGGTCAGATCCTGGGAGACAGCACTGATGATATTGTACCAGACTTGGTTTCCTTCATCTCTGTTCCCTTGGAAGTGACACAGTCCCCACAACAATATGAGGTCCTTTATGAACAGTCATCAGCAAAAATGTGGAGGTTCCCAGTTTTCTCTCAGTGATCTGTTGGCCACTGAGGTACTGAGCTTGGAAATGTGGTCTGTAAATTAAGTGTAACTAAACAAAAAACAATTCTAACTAAAATAGCTCAGCAGGCTTTGCACTCTCAGATACAATGTGCAGTACAGTGAAACCCTAGGTAGGCAGCAAGTACCTATTTCATGCTATAATAAAACAGAACTCTGCTGCGTGACAACACAGTCTTCACATCATCTGAGTGCTGAAAAATACTGAAAAAAACCCAAATTAATTCACACAACATGGCTACTTTACCTAAGGACATCACAGGGGCTGCAGATGAGGCCAAAACTGAGTGTCACACCATGTAGAGAGTCTACTTGGAAGAGATTGAACTTCATCAGTGAGGGGATGAGCCAAGCCATGCTGACCCTCTTCCACTTAGCAGCAAGAAGGCAGCTGGGGGATTTTACTGCCTGCTACCACAGCTGATCACACCAGATGATCTGATTCATAAATTCATCATTTTCTGGTTTTAAACCTCTGCACAAGGACAGAAGAGAGTTTTGATGTCACTAGTAGACTTGGCAACCACTTGGAAGGATGTTCTGAAAAATCATTACTCTGATCAAAAAACACTCATCTAGCTTAGAGCTCAGTTATTCCTAGCCAATTTACATACTCTTGTACTTAGGCCAAAATTATTCCTTAGATTAAGTAGCTCTTCTTTTTTTCCCTGCTGCTTATTCCTGTTTGATTCATTTGTCTGAGCTGAAGAAGTTTTAAATGTTTTCTTACAGGTGATGAGTGCTTTGTCTCTTTGGTCTTCTTAGCAGCTCTTCTACAACGCCATTCTAATTTCTATTTATCACCACTTTAAAAAATGGTTATTTAATGCAAAGCATGTTCTAAAGTCTTCCATCTGTTGCAATTACACTAATGGCACAACAGAAGCTTGATTTCCAGCTCTTACAGTGAGCATCTTTCCTTTATTGGTCTGTACAGTAAGTCAGACATGACAGATTCCTCTAAAATCTGGATTTCAAGGCTTGCAGTTTTGTATCTTAAAAACATTTTTTTTTTAGACACAGGAAGCTGTATTGGGCACTATTCCTTTCATTTTTCTTTTGGGGGTTCAATTTAGCAGCCTCAACGTAGGTGGCATAGAGTCTGGGTCTATGCAGCTGTCATCACAGTCTCCTGTAATTCCTGTGTTTGAGATGCCATTTCTTTGCTGTTCGGTTGGGTTTGTATGGCAAAGTTTTTGTAATAGGGGGTACAGGGGTGCCTTCTGTGAAAAGCTGTCAGAAGCTTCCCCAGTGCTGGACACTCCACTAGCCCAGTCTAAGCCCATCAGTGATGGTGGCAGGGCCTGTGGGGCATCAGAGTTACAAAGGAGAAGAAAAATCTGAAGAGCAGCAATTGCAGAGGAGCAGCAATATATGAAAGGAACAGCCCCTCAGACACCCAGGTCAGTGCAAAAGGAGAGGGAAGAAATGCTCCAGCGCCAGAGCAGAGCTTCCCCTGCAGCCCCTGGTGAAGACAACGGGGAAGCAGCTGTGCTACTACAGCCTATGTCAGCCCTTGGGGAGCAGGGATCCAGACAAGAGCAGGTGGATGCCCAAAGGAGGCTGTGACCTTTTGGGAAGCCTATGCTGAAGCAGGCTTCTGACAGACCCATGTTTCCATGGCAAGAGGATCCCAGGCTGGAGCAAGTTTGCTGGCAGGACACAGGAACTGATGGGGACCAGTCTCTTCCTGAGGGGCTGCACCCCATGGAAGGGACCCACAATAGAGTAATCAGTTTATAACTGCCACCTATGGGAAAGACTTGCATTGAAGATGTTCATGGAGGACTGTGTCCCATTGGATGGACCCTACAATGGAGCAGAGGAAGGGTGTAAGGAGTCCTCGTCCTGAGGAGGAAGGAGCAGCAGAGACAGATGATGAAGTGACTGAAGCACCCTTTCCCCATCCCCCTCTTCTCCTTTCAGGTAGGAAATAGAGAAATCTTGAGTGAATTTAGGCCTAGAGTTTTAAAACTGGCTTTTATTTTCTCATAATCCTACTCTGAGTTGATTTGTAATAAATTATTCTCTCAAATCAAGTCTCTTTTACTCATGACAGTGATTGGTGAGTGATCTCTCCCTGCTCTTACTTCAACCCACAAGCTTTATGTTATATTTTCTCCCCCTGTCCAGCCAAGGAGGAAAATGATGGAGAATTTTAGTGGGTAATTGGCATCCATCCAGGGTCAACCCATAGGTACATACCTTACAGCACATCATATGGCACTAGAGGTTTATGTCTAGGCAGCTGAACCACATCCTAGATACCTCTACTGGAGGTATTCTTATCTGAACCTTTCCCCCTCTAAATGTAAACATTTCTCTTTGGGGAGATGAATTCCATAATACAATACTCAAACAGATGTGTCCAAAGTGTCCATTTTGACTTCTGTAGTTTTAACTTTTATGGAGATACTTCTTTAAAATATTTTTCAAAGTTTATTTTGAAATAAATTTAATGGCAAATCAGATTTTTTAACTTATTCATGTATTTCATGGTACAGTGACATGAAATACAGAATATTTATTTTCAGCAATATAAGTAATGACATGACATTGCTGCTAACATTCCTTGCCATGAATAATATGATAATTTAAATGTCCTAATTTTTGAAGTGTTATTATGAACCTTTATTACCCAAGATTGATAAAAGCATCTTATCTTTTTAGATTAGTCTATTTATACTTTAAAATGTCATACTTTTGATCTAGGAAGTTAGATGACTGTTTATTAATCGAAGGAACAGCTTTTTGCAGTATCTTAGAAAAGTGTTTCTCAGCCAACACCAACATTTTGGAAGGACCTGTGCTGGTGAGGTTATTGGCCCAGATCCATCCTGCTCTGCTTTAGGCACCAAACATAAATTCCTAAATTGCAATCTGGATTAATTTATAACTTCTTTCACAGGTCTTTCAAATGGCAAGCACCATAGACAGAAAAGATGCAGGAGTAAAATAGGATTCTTTAAAACTATATTCTACTTGAACAATACAGAAAAAGGAATGCAGTGTCTGAACACCTGCAGAGAAAGATCCCTCTAATTACAGCAGCTTTTTCTTCCTACAAATCTGGAATTTTCTGCATTTCACCATATGATAGTTGTCAAACATGTTTACTATGACTATAAGGAACCCATAGAAAATAGTAACTATCTTAATCTGCTGGTATCTCTTTGCTTCACCTTAACACATTAACAGATCAGAGCTAATTTTCTCTGACTCTTGCTTTACTGGAAGCACAGGACTCTGTTTCAAAGGCTACTTCCAAGGTGGTTACACACCTTTCTACAACAGGAATGATGGCTTAAGGAGAGCCTGTTTTCCAACTCTTACTTCCATGATGAATGGTCTAACTCCTCAGCAGTCAGGCAAAATTGGATGATAAACATATCGAACACTACAGATTTGTCTAGCAAGTTACTCCTGTAATATGGATAGTGCTTAGGTGTCTCAACAGGGCTTGAAGAAGAGCTTGAGTGGGAAATTAGTGCTCAACTTCCAAGTATGAACATGCGTAGGTCCTTAGAGTTAGATGTCCAAGGTTCAAGCTAAGTACAGAGCTAACTAGTAAATTTAGATAGTGTTAAGCTTAGACAGTCCTGAAAATTTGGTCAATTAAATTGATGCCTGGGACTCAAAAAAGTTTCAAGAAACTAAATTAGCATAAGCAGGGATTTCAGCTGATGTTTCTTATTATTTCGTGTTACCTGAATGTCACTAGAAAAAGAGGTACCTCCAGACGATTATTCAGCCAACTCTGTGAATTGTGACTGTGACTCTAGAGATGACCACCACCATTAGTTACAGAGTCAATTGAGGTTCTAAGTTAATTATTAAGTTGAGCTTTAGGTTAGGTGACATGCACATAAACCTGATTGCTTCCTTTATTTTCATACTCCAGTTCTTGGAAGAGGATGCTCAAAATAAGAACTTATGCTCGATACATAGCATGAAGATCAAGTACCACCAAATACGTAAAGTAGTAACTACACTTCACGTTTATATTCAAATACTTTGGTCATTATATGATGCCATAGCTGGACATCTAAGGGGCAATTTCTCTCACCTCACCTTGACACCTACTACAATTACAACATTTATATATTATCTAGATTCCCTTTAGAGTCAAAAGGGTGAGGTAGGTGTTTCATGATACATCTGGCATAATCAAGTTGTCTAGCTTGAGTTGACAGGTGTCAAACATTAGAAGTCCCTATCTCCTTTGCCATTTTCAAAGCAATTCTAAATGGCTTGCTCTGACTTGGATGTGTACAACTCAAATATAGTAGAAATTAACCTCTCCTCAACTCTACTTGGTACACAATAGCATAACATGCAATTCTGGTTTTGTGTTATGAAATAATAAAAAGACATAAAAATAAAAGCATATTTTTAATGCTAATTTTAATTTCAAACTGAAATTTTGTAAAATATTATAATTTTCTTTACAAATGGCTTTGGGGAAAATTATCTTTTAAAAAAACAGGCTCAGAAAAAAATTGAAAATCTGGACATCCCCTGTGAAGTAAAAATGCTCAGTTTGAACAACCCTTTTCACTTAACACAAAAGTATATGCATAGATTATACTAGGGAGTGATAGAAATACTTGTTCCAGTTCCTTAAAACCAATCAGTTGATGATGTCTAGGTACAAAAAAGAGTCTTTATGTGTGGTTTGGAATAAAAGAGACCATGTAATTTTGTATTTTACACTTAAAGACACTCAGCTGAGAATGCCATGCACACATTACCATCCATAATTTAATTTTGCATGTAATTTCATGCACACTGTGAATCTATCACAAGCCTACTGAGTGTACAGAAATCTCATATTTTGTAAGCAAATATCACTTAGGCTGCACACCTCAAGTTATTGTTAAGATAACCGATCAAAAGAATGCAGCCCAAAGACACATGTACTAATTTGATAAATTACTTCCACAGATGTATTTATCCCTTGACTAATGAAGACTTTAAACCCCTAAATAAGTGAACAAAGAAGTAATGTTCCCAGAAGCATTTGCCTAAAGTAATTTGAGGTTATTTAGCAACAAGCACAATGAACCAAGTCACTGTAAATTCAAGATCGCATGCTGCATTCTGTTCAGACTTTACAGACTGGCAGAGAACTGAAAGAGCAGTTCATCCCCTGCTTCAGTGATTTCTTACGAGGTAGTTTGCCATGGAGCTTGTTGGATTTTTAAAAAGGTTTTAAACCAGAAAAAAGTTAACCTAGCAGGTGACATATATTGAGGAAAGCACTGAAAAACATTGTGCTGTATCTTCCCTTTCCTTCCATTTATTTTCACTTACAACTCTAACACAAGGCTCAGATTTTTTAGTAGATTGGCTTTGTAATATATCACCTTGCCTTGAAACTCCAGTGCAAGGTTACTCTGCTTCCAGCTCCCACTCTCTGCTTAGATGGAGTTTAGAAGTGTTTAGAAGAGAACTAACTACTGGTTAATCCGTGCAGACCCATTGGAGTGGCCCAGCCACTCCCAGTCAGGACCAGACTCTACCACAGACATCACACCTGCCTATACGTCCAATATCATATGCAGCCTTCGGTTCCACATGGAAATCCACTGAGTTGCTGCTGGATGAATGTTCACTGCACTATCCCAGCAATGAACCCAGCTTAAACTTCTCCTACTGCACACACACGGCTGCCTTGCAGCCACCATGTTTGTCAGGGTGAGTGGAAATTCACAGAGGACAAAGCAAGTCATCAGAAGTCCTTGATGTTGGAGCAGGAGGCAGTTTCTGGTAGTTAAGAGGTGAAATGGCTTCACCTCAGTAATGGCCCCAGTTTGCAGACAAACCATCAGCTTCACTGCATTTGGGAAAAGATTGAAATAATCAGAGAACTGCAACTAAATAAATACTATGGGTTTCTTTCATTTCTTAATTAGACATGCTTAAGGAAACTATTTAGGTGGACTAATTATAAATTAAATACTGCTTCACCAAGATGTTCTTGAAGTAAGGGAGGAAGTTGTGACGCAGTCTGAAGTTATTATCAAGTATAATTGCAAAATTACGAAGACTACAGAGAATCTATCAGTTGTGAAGGCTGGAAGCTACAGTGTTGTGTCACTTGAGCAAAATAGCCTCTTCTAACATCTTCACATAGAGAACTATTAAAAGGACTGACCTTTAGCTGAGAGGAAACAAAAAGGACCTGCAGATTATAAGACTGAAAAGCATGCATGAAGAATCAGTTTAAAAAAAATAGTAAGAAAAGAACATCCTTGGAAACCAATTCAGTGAATAGCAACTAAATAATAGAATTTATTTAAACAAAACATAAAACAAATACTTTATTTTTAAATAAAAATAGGCTTGTGACATGATAATTTGAAAATTGTTATCAGTGTGTGAATTTCCTGTGAAGCCAATTTAAACTGTCCTCACAGGTATAAAAAGATTGTGTTCAAAGTAGGCAAATACACACTTTCTTCAGCAATCAAAAACCATTTCCAGGTTCACAGTTTTACAGACCTATTTTAAAATGCTCACAGTCTAGTGTAAAAAAGTGTGAAAATAGGTAATTGTCTTTTCTCTTCTTCCCCATATATATATATGAAATCTATTCTGTATAGTGAAAAATTCAAATAATATTAGCTAAATATAATTGTAAATTAAAGTAAAGCTGCAAGAAAGTTAATAATACATTTTAAATACACAAAATACTTAATAACATGAGAAGTAAGTTTCACTTGGCAGATGCTGCCAATTCATACACAACATTACTGCTTCCAGTGAAACAAACTTGCCAAGTAGACCTGATCTCTTGTTTAGATATCTATAGCATTTTCAGGGAAGAAAATATTTCATCTTCCTTTGAGATGGAAATATCACCCTTAACTTTAGAAAACCAGGATGTATAAGTTTGTGGATTGCACCTCAGGCTTTGACTGGCACTGCAGCTCAGAGTTTGGTGTTCTGAACCCTAAAGTAGGCAAATTAACTGGACATCTAACATGCAATATTTTAATAAACTAGGAAACAAAGAAAAAAAAGTGTTAATTTGATAAGAATAGGATTTCATGGTTGGAAGATAGTTGGCCCAGAGAAACTGTGGGTGTTCCCATCCCTGGAAGTGTCCCAGGTGAGGTTAGAGGAGGCCCCAAGCAACCTGATCTAGTGGATGGCATCTCCTGTGGCAGGGGGATTGGAGCTAGATGAACTTTAAGGTGATGATCTTCGAGGTGATGATCTTCCAACACAAGCCTTTGCATGATTCTCTGATTCTATGAAGGAACAAGCAGAGATAATTAAAAACTCTGTCCATGGGCTAAGCCTTCTTCAGCACCTTGTTCTGGTGGGAGAGTGTCTTCAGTCCTTGATCCTCCTGTCTATGAAATATTTTCCCTATGAAGAAAATGTTGTGCCAGAGATACCTGGCATAAAGCTAATGAAGAAGGCCATGTGTGGCCATACCATAGGTCAGATTTACAACTGGCTCACTGCTTTGTGAGTGCCTTGAGAGCCAGGACTCTTGAAGTACTCCATTCCTTCATCAGCACTGGAGAGAGGCAGGAAGCTTTGAAGGCACTGTAAGTCAAGACATCCAGCTTGGAGTATTCCTCTAGAGGTTTTTAAAGGCCCTTTCTTCATCAGAAGTACTTCTCTAGATATCTGAAAAATTTTACTAAAGCTCAAAGTCAATGTGAAATGAGCTGGTTTTCCCTCTGGCCTTGTCCCAACACCCCTCATTAGCAACAGACACAAAAGTATGGATAATATCTACTGTATGCATGTGTTGGAGATACTGTCTGCTAAAATCAAGAGAAGACCTTGAGAGCTGAAGGAAAGCTATAGAAAAAAATATACATAAATAATGTATCAGAGAAAGTAGGGATTTAATAAGTAGAAAAAGTCCTAGATAATAAATTTGACTTTTAAACAGGAACAAAAAATGTCACTCTTACTTGAGCTGGATTTTAATGCAATCTTCAAGGTGTAAGAAGTGTGGAAAATCAATAGCAAATCCCAGTGTCCTTATGCTGAGATATTCAAAATGTTAGCTCTAATGGGAGTCATATAAAAGCAGCCATAAACTAGTGCTGATCAGTTCACACATGTGCTGTAAAGAGATACAGTTCAGAATTTAAATACCTCATATATCTTTGGTAAAAACCTTCCCCCCCTTCAATAATAAGTTTTAAAAGCATTGCAGTCTTTCTCAAAACTGAGGCCACAGATGTGAAGATAGATAATTTTTGAGAAATTATTTTCTCTTCTTGGGTAATTATCATTAATGAAAGAAAAAAAAATTCTTAAATCCTAATAAATCAGAGACAGAATTGACTGACCATGCATCCAAATTGCTGCATTATTCACACTGGAATTACTCCAAAGATTAGCTACAAATTGAATTTATGGTTTCATTTTTCATAACTACTGTGTTGTGACAGATGAGAAGAATCTCTGAGAAAAATGACAGTGATGGACCCAATTTCTTAGTGCTCTATCTCCCAGACAGAACTAAACTATCTCTATTTACTGTTAGGTTTTGTACAATCTATTTTGGCAAGCATAAAGAGCTTTTATGAAATACAATATATCCTATTTTATACATCAGTCAGTAAAACAACCAGAGAAAACCTCAATATCTCATTTGAAAAAGGAAGTCAATCAAATTAAAGTGAAGTTTCATAGACACTGTACAGAAAAAAAAAAATACCACTTTATATCTACTTAAAAGCTTGTACTCTATCATCACTCTGCATTTTACTCTCTTCCAAAGGGTCCTCAATGTCTGCATAATACGTAGAATATGGAAGGAAATTAACATACCAGTGTATCGTGAAGTGGCCACATCACACTGGGGTTTGGGATCTTTTGGGGGGGAGGTTGTTTCATGCTTTTCTTGTATTGTACCTAATAGAAATGGAGGTGGACTGTCCAGGGTATTGTGGCACAATACAACAATACAATACACAAGCTATAAATAATAATTACAACAATAATCTCCAAGTTCAACAAAGCTTCTGGGCTAGTACATAAAAACTGAAATACTAGACTGCCAGATATTAGAGACAAATGTTTTGCTCTGAAATGGCTCTTATGTATAACTTGTATCAAACAGGAAAAATAAAAACATGGGGTTTTTTCTGGTTTTCAAACTGGGTTTGTATAGTCCAGGCCTCTTGGGCTAGAAATAATTGAAAGCAAGTTTGAGATTACACTTAGGTCACAAACACAGTTGATGCCTGAAGCTTTTCAGGGACAAAAAAATATGGCAACATTTATAATGTAAGTTAAATAAAGTCAACACAAGTGCCACAGAAAACTGCAGTTTAGGTATTTCTAGCGCACTAACTGAGAACCTGAATTTTTCTTTCATATTAGAAAAATATGGTTTAATAACTGCACTAACAATGAAAGGCCAGAATCTTTCACACTTATTCGTATTAACATTCAACATCCTTTCCAAACAATATCACTGTCTCTGGTACAATCGCCTAAGCTTGAAAAACAGGAGAATCTATCCCACAGTACCCACTGTTTATGGTGAAGGGTATGTTTTTGGAGTGGTTTTTTTTTTTCTTTTGCGGTACAGAGATTCATCTAATGATTCCATGATGAGTACAGGAATTCCAGCAGATTCCCTAGCTCTCAGAATTTCTAGCTCTTCTTCCATAATTCAACAAGTAACAACATAATAACAGTGATATTAATGATCATTTGACAGATGTTTTCATTATTCAGTTCTCCAACTGTATTGGTATTTGTCCATTTTAAAAAAAGAAAAAGCCTGGGGTAGGAAATATTTTGCTCAGAGTAATTCTGCCAGATAGAACCCACATCGCCTAAGTCTCAGTCCACCAGGGTCCTCTAAAAGTAGATATGAATATTTTATCCAGAAATTTATCCTACTCCCTGGGGGTGATGAACCCCATCATGTGTTTCAAAATGTTGGTTTCCTGACTCTTGAAATAAATGCATCTGTTGAAGTTTGCCATTACCTTCTTTGTACTATGCAGTCATATTTCTTCATATGATAGGACAGAAACCTGGCAGGGGAAAACAGAAGATAGAAGAAGTGCCTGCTCAAGCCTTGCGCAGATGTGACACCAGTCCATGGTGTGCACCCTGGTGCAGGAGCAGGGTAATTCTCCCTCCTTCTAAATACTTCAAAAGTTCCTTGCCAACTCCGGATACATTAAAAAAAAAAATCAAATTCCATTTGCCATCCTGATATGATGATAAAAACAATGGCATAAATATGCAGCAGGATAGATCAAGGAAGAAAAATTACCTGCCTTTGTTGATAATTATATATAACTGTCAAAAAACTGTGCAGTTTTCAAAGCACTGCACAAAAAGTTAAACTAATGAATCAACACAACACCATCCTAGTTATTACAAAGCAAATTAGGTGATGTTAACCTTGTTTTACATAAGAAAAATAGAAAAGGAAGGACCTTATGTTTTAGACTTGGCATAATTAGAGCACCAGCACATTTATGATTGCACACACATACTTTCTCTGTGGAAAAAAGAGTCCTAAATTGTTTATTCAAGGTCACAAAGAAAGTTTAAGGCAAAACAAAGAACAGACCAGTGCTCCACCTAATTTTTAGGCCTGTATTTTAAACGAAAGGCTCTCTCTCAATATGCACACAAGAAATTGCTAGTCTTATTCTTTCAAGTTTTTCACTTTGGCAGATACACAATCTATATGCAAATAGTTATGCACTTATTTTTCTGTAACTGCATAAGCAATGATTTGAACTGGCTGCATTAGGGAGGGTATGAATTTGGCAACAGAAATTATAGATGTGAACATTTTCATGTCCACTCTGTCACAGCCTTAAGATCCTGATTTGGCACAATGAAACCAATGGATGCTGAATCCCAGTCAAACAGAATATGAGATGGATTGTCTCCTACTTTTCAATTTGCTTTCCTAACAAGGCATTTTTCATGGAAGAAACATGAACAATTTGAAGCAGGGATAACATTAGATACTTCTAACAAATATCTTATTTGACCTGACTGCTCTTTGGTTTGAACTTTGGAAATGTGGTTATGTTTAAACTGAATTCTTTTGTGGGAGCACAGTTTGCAAAGAAACACATAAGAAAACTTACAGCATTTTCAAACTTTCTCAGTTAACTTCTACTGTATCTAATAAATTAGTAACTTCATTAACCATTTCATTCAGACATTTACTTTGCATTCATTTAATTTTCTATAATATTTTTTGAAATACTGAATATTAAACTGTTAATAAAGCAAGTCATAAGTTACATCATTATATGATTGTACACAGTATATTGCCTGCTGTGATGTTTGTCTATGCTAACGGTATTACTTTGAAATATTATTTGAAGCTACATTTCTTCATATACAAAAAAAAATTTTTGTATATGAAGAAATACAACAGTTTAGAAGAATATCTGCTTTGTCATAGTTTTATGAGAAATGTACAAATTTAAGCCTTTTTATTTAGTTCAGAGGTGAAAACTATATGGAAGGATCAGTAAGACTAGAAAAATGGAATACCTTTCTCCTGTTCTCTAGCCAGCTCCTTTTCAAAGAGATCCTCAGAGTGCTCTTTCTCACTTTACAAGTTCTCACAATGAGTAAGAGCATCTGTGGTACATGATGCTGAGGATGATAATGCATTTGCAGATCTGCATCACCCCATCCCTGAACATTATGCAAGAACACAATATGCCTTGTTAGGAGAGAAAAGGAAAAGATAAAAATAGAATTATCTAAGTGGAAAAGTAAGCTCTGAATGGTAGTCCCATTACAAGTAGGAGAGGGCAAATAGACACAAGTAACTTTACCACTGCATTTACAGTGTCTAGACAGTGAAGCATTTCAAATGTCTAATGTAGAATTATGCTCAGTTAGAGGCAGACTGCTCTCAGGGCTCTCTGTTTTTTGAGCTGTGTTCCTAATGGTTTTTGCAGTTTGTAGCATTAGACTTTTCTGTTTCGTTCTGTTTGCAAGTTAGTGTGGTTTTGCTGGATTTGTTCCTGTTCACAACAATAAACACCAAAATATCATGACGGTGGTTCCGAATGTGACAGCACTTGGAGCTATCAGTTAAAAATGGAACAAAATCTTAGATTAAAGCCTGTACCATTCAGTTTTTGAAATTCAGAGGATCTGCACAATTCAGATAAATCACACAGATGTCTCAAGTCTCTGTCTGTGTCAAAAATGAATGTGAATTGCAAATTTTTTTCAAAAATTTTTCAACCAAGAGGTTTCGTAAATTAGCAGATTTCACCCCACAAAAATATGGTCACTGAAACTGACCTAATTCTGAAGGTCAAATGCCTTCCTTAGAGCAGAATAGTTTGATGTAAACACTGATAGTGAGTCTGGATAATGCAGATTAATCACTGTAGTTCTGGAATTCCCCCAATTAAATCTCCATTGCCAATAAAAGTAGCAGTTGCCACAATAACAGGATTATTTCCATTGGTTTCAATCTCTAATTTTGAGGTGATTTGTTTTTTCAGATCATTTCCCATTTCCTCTTCCTTTAGCTTCAGAGTTATACATGACAAAAAAAAATCCATCTCCACTCAGAAAGTTCTCAAAATTGTTTACTACATCTCTGGATAAGTCCCTATGTGGAACATAAACAACATATGAAGCCTTGAGTGAGCCATCTTTTTTGGAGCAAATTCACAGTGAGAACAATGTTCTGGGACAATTCTCACAAGAATAAAAGCTACTGACTTTTTATGTGGTTCTCATTTTCGCATATCCTGTCTTGCTTCAATATATCACAGCATGGAACTCCACTGTGTAAAATACTTTTCTAGTCAGTGTACACACAGTCGTTCATTAATTAGGAGCTCAGGATCTTCTTTGCCCCAACAGAATACAATTTTGGAATTTTGTACTATGGAAATGTGCTAATGAGAACTATAAAACAGCAAATTTTGTAATACTCACTGTGCTTTCAATTTTCTTGCATTTATTGTGAACTAAAAATACATTTTAGTCTGTAAGAATCTGGTTTTACTTTTATTAGGCCAAGGAAAGATTGGAGATGTGAAAAAAGCAAAAATGAACAAACTTAACTTTATTAATGGGAATTCACCAGTAGAGAATTAAATACCGTGCATTTTATGCATAAATATGCATTTTAAATGCATTATAGCATGTAATTAATAGACTACTTATGTATGGATCAATTTTTATTTTTGCAAGGATAACCAAACTCTTAATCTCACCATTTCAAGTAGCTTTTGGTTTTTTTTCTCTAAGAGGAACTGGAAAAAAAGAAGTCTTTTTCTATTAGGATCCAACGTGCTCTGTTACAGTTGTCCTATAATTGAAACTAATGCTGAGTGAGGGCAGCACTCTTAGGTTTTGCTGCACAGTGTTATTCATGGATCAATTAAAGTTAGCAGCAGAATATTTGTCAAAAATGTATGCAGACCAGTAGAGATTATGTGTGGGGCAGAGGGGAAAAAAAAGAAGCACTTTTCCATTTTTTAGGGAATTAATAATCAATTTTTATATCTTCAGTTAAATTAGGAAACTAATTTTTCCCAATATGTGTAGAAGTCATTTTGACATATAGAAGCATGGCAAAGTAAGACATATTGTAATAATTAGTTGAATTATTCCTGGCATGCCATGAACAATTACAGGATTAATAACTACCCAACCAAATAGTGTTATGTTGGAATAAATTGACCGACAAGGGTTTTCAGTTAGGAAATGAAGCTCAGATGGATCATCAATAAAAACTACTGCAGAGAACAGACTTTTGAGAACTTCAGTGTTTTGCATTTACAAAATATGGATGTGATAACTGTGCTTAATGACTGGAAGAAGCAATTTAAAAATTCATTTAGATTATTTTGCTCCCTTTAATTGCCTGGTGAAAGCCACCGCCTTTGACAGACACACTAATGTGCCATGTAACCTATATTTAATTTTGTGTCCTGATCAAAATAAAAAGCCTGATACAGCCCTTAATTAACTCCCTGCCTTCTGTACAGTTTTTACATTTGCAATTCTGCTCAGTTTACTGCATGTGACAATGGGTTACTTATGGCATGCAACACCCTGACATAGAATAAGACACTGTTTATTAGGAAGAGTGCAATGTGCAAAGTCAGACTGAAATTCAGCAAGGTATTTAAGTAAATTTCTAACTTACTGCTTGCAAGAAATTCCATTTGTTACAACATAGCTACTCCTACTTCCAATGAAACCCACAGTTTACTACCTAACTGAATCAGGATGCTAATTCACAATATTCGAGCTTTTCCACCCTTTTTGCAAGAGTTAAGATTTATATCAACAGCACAGGAGGTTAAAACACATATTAAAGCATGGATATGGGCACAGTATAAAAACTAGAGCAATACAGCTCTACAGGAATGCTCGTATGGACTCAGAGCTATGTTTTAATTGTTTCGCTGAAGCAGCAGGAGTCTTATGCCACGTGAGCATTAGTCCAACCCTATAATTTTATAGGCCCTCCCAAAAGAGGACCACAATTAATTTTTCTGACCATGGCTTTTTCTTTTTTTAGCCTATGAAAGAACACTCTAGTTTTTATGCTATTTTCGAACTGCACTCCTTCAGAAATTTACAAAAGAAAACTTCCATTAATTCTCAATAGCAGATAATATTGACCCATTATGTCAATGAGGAGTCTCTGAAAATGCTGCGTTTTTGTGGGTTCAGAAAGCTGTCACACAGCAGGCTTTTGCAATCCTTAAATCTGGGTACTACACATCCTGTTAAACACAAAACACTTGGTGAGGAGAATGCAACAGTCACAAGACATGACACTAGGAGGCTGGGCAGACCCTAAGGACTTGCTAGTCCAGACTTTTGTAGAGGTAGTACCAGGTAGATAGCAGTGTGGACCACAGAGAAAGGAGGCAGTTGGACTGTGAGGCTGACTTGGGAATGTTTCCCTGGTGGCTGATCCGTTAGCGATGCTAAAAGGACTATAGAAGGCAGTAGTGGAGTTCCACTTCATCACAGGAGCTCCCAGTGAGCAGGGTGGCAAACTCAATCCACAGGCAAAAACAGTAGTGTCAATAACTACTTGCAAGGACAGCTAACTTACATCTTTGCCTTTTTTCTGTATTTTAGATCTTTTGGAAAGGAAAGATGTGCAGTCATAGAGTCATTTTTCCTTGAATGTGTCGTTTTTCCCTGTTCTTAGGGTTCTGCCCCAGTTCCCTACCTAAGGTTCAGGCAAAAGTTAAGCATCTTCATTAGTCAGATCAGACTGAACATTAAGTGCTTAGTCACATATTTTCTTATGCCTATAAGAGCAAATTGTCAGGCTACGCCATACAAATAAATGTAGATACTTTTCAACTTATTCAAACAAGACTTCCATAGGCAGCTGCATTTCTTGTTTGTTTTTCTAAGCCCACCTGCTATCCCAGCACTGTCTAAATTTGAAGTCTTTATGAGTTTGATTCTTCATGTTTTCTATATTCTTTGGAACCATGTGTTGCCAAGATCAATACACCTTCTAATCTACAATGTGACTTCCCTGCAGTTTAAAGCTTCCTCTCCCCTGTGAGTCTCCTATGCATTCTTGCACATAATGGGCAACAGATAAGAAACCAGCAACTGAGAAACAAAAGAAAAACTAAAAACAAAACAAAACCAAAAAAAGAAACACCACCACAAACTCCCCACCAAACAAAAAAACCAACTTAGTTTCTAATTTTGAGTGGGGAAGTGGCTGGAAGATCACATGCCTTTTTGAAAAAGATTTTCATGTGAGCCCCATATTGCATCTGCATGCTGCTATCATGCAAATAATAATGAAATACTACACCATTCAGCTGAGAATCCATTTACTCCAACAAAGGTCAAGTTCACAATACCCTGCAGACCAGATATATATATAAAACAGCTATCAGATTTATTTCCCTTCTAGATCAGTTCATTGAATTTACATACTTAAACAAACTAGCATCTAAAATTTGTCTCCTCGTCATTGCTTCTTTTATAGTCCTCAAAGGAAATTATTTTAGTTTCACATTTTATCCTGCATATCCAAGCATATCCTCACCTTGTTGCTGTAGATTTAGAGACCATTATCATGCATGGTTATATACCTGCTAAATTGACTTTAGTCTTTCAATGTGATCTAAATTGTGTTTAATCTGCTCTCTTAATACTAATGGTGTCTGAGAGGTGAGCACTTCACAAGCTGAGGAACTTTAATTTGATGCCTTTTGTAGAGCCCGATTTTTCAAACACATCTTTATATGGATAAAGGCACTGTACTTTCTGCATCAATATTGTCAACGTATGTGTAACCTTTAGAGCAATCTCCATGCGGAATTATTATATTTCCCATAGGAAAGACAAATCACACATTCAATTATGCATTTACCCACTCAGAATTGTCTTAAGCTGTGGCCGTATGACACAGCAGTTTTGCCACATCTACCATACTCACTGATGGGGTTTTCTGGGGAGGAAGTGTTTTCACAACTTTTTTTCCTTTGGGGTATTCCTAGTCTGACAGATTTGAGAATACTGTTCCCAGGTTTTCCAGCTGTAATTTATTTTCCTGTTAATGTAAAGGGGGTAATATTATTTCCTCATTATTATTTCCATCCTCTTTTGCATTTATAGTGTTTGATGAAACACCAAAACGTCCATGTGTAACACTTAAAAATCTCATTCTTAACACAAGCTACAGACACCCAAGCAAAACAGAAAACTGGAGAACACAGGGACAAAAGCCAGCTGTGAATCAAGTTATCTTTCGCTCTGCAACTCAACAAGACTACACTAAATTGTTTTCAATCCCCTGCTTATGTGTATTTTACTGTTTGTACAACAGCTGTACAAAAAGCTCTTAACCAACAAGTATCTACTGCATACATATGTACCAGGAGGGACTCTTGTTTGAATCTTTTGCACTTGAAGAGAAAAAGAAAGAAAAAAATTAAAAACTAACATAGAAAATTAAACCTGGTTAAAAAAAAANATATATATGTATATGAAGTGCTCATTGGTGAGATTCGTGGTGTCAGAGAAGAACAGTTTTCCTAGAAAGAAGGGACTGATCACCAGTAGGGTGGTGGTGAGGGGTAGGTGACTTTGGAGGTATTGGGAGGTTGCAACTGAAATATATATCACTGATACTGTGACATCCCAGGGAAGATGAAATCTAGATCCTAAGACTGAAACAGCATTGCTTTAAGCCAGTTAGCCACAGTGCCTGGTCCACTCTGAGACATGAAGAGAGAACACACTTGGTCCAGCCACAGATAATCTCTGGAAGCAACTGATTCTTTGTACTCTTAGCAGAGTTCTTGTCATAAAATAACAACCCTTAAATAGTTACCCAAAATTTGGAAAAGTTCACTCCCATTATTTTGTTCTAAAATATGCCTGGCTTTGACTAAACAATAGGAAGCTTCCATTGGCCTTTTTTCTTTTTTTCTTGGCACTCTGAGCCTGGAAATTTAAATTTTCAATACTTTCTGCTGTTGCCATATCTGATGAGTATCACCTGCCTTAGCATTCACCACACTGTCAGCAGTTGTTAACCCCCCTTGGCAGATTTTTGTTTGTTAACTTAGCTTGTCATTGTCAGCCTTGAGGTTATGCACACACAGATGGCTTATAGGCCTCAGTTTTCCTTTGTGTTTATTGTAATTGGAGCTAAAGAAGAAACTTGTAACAAGCAATTTATTTTACGAATTTCATTTTTTTCCTATTTCTTCTCACTGTCTATCCACTGATCTTGAATCTAGCCATCATTTCAGTTTAACTGAATAAATTCAGGGAAAAAAATGTCCAACAACTGGATTGTAAACAAGTCACTGGCACCCTTTGCTTTGCCAGATTCGAGTTGTTAGAGAAGGAGTCTGTTCAAATATTCTACTGTTACTTCTTTCTTAGGTTAACTTTAGGACTGAGTGCCTGGAATTGTGTGTAAATGCTGGCATTAATAGACGCAAAAATTTGCTTTTTCATAATTTTTCTACATGTACTTAAGCTCCTTTGCCCTTTATTAGTTCCCTTCAAAAATATTTCTATTTCCAAAGTTCTAGTCATCAGTAGGGTTATGCTAGGGGCTCTACAGTGTACCTTGATGAGTAAAAGAAATAAGAAAAAGAGGATCACATCATGACTTTGTAAAAAAATTAATATAAGCACAGCATATATTCACTTAATTTATTATTCTGAATGGGCTCCATGGCTTTCAAAAGAGCATAAAGCAAATGCATTTCCTTTGTGAAACTATCACTTTTGCCTACGTCTGTCTTGGTTTTGCACCATAACTCCTGTTCTGGTACCAAGAATATCTAAAATATGACCTGAGTTTTAGGGTGACAAGTGGAAATTCATGCAAAACAGGTCACTTGCACTGTTGGCTGAGTCTATTCTTCCGTTTTTTTATTATTAGTGTATTATTTTAGAAGACAGATCCCTTTTGGACAAAAAAAATGAAAGATACAAGCCAGTGAGTGGGAAAAAAAAAGCAAAAACAAAAACACATTAAAAAACACCAAAACCAACAAAAAAGAAACAAACATACACTACCACAGAAAACCCATACATTATTTGTTCCAGAAACACCAAAATGGTTGCCAGAGGACTTCCAGAGAGGAAGAAACATAACGTTATTGAGTAAGAATCCATTTCAGAAAAGAGAAAAAGTAACCACCTTCTTTGGCCTTGAAGATTCCAGCAGAGCACCCTGTGGGAGGGGAGGGAGTCACTGCAAGAAGCTGTCACCCTCTTCACAGAAGGCTTACTTTCAGTGGTAAAAAACCATCTCTTATGCACGTGCAGCTGCCAGTAATGGATCTTGTAATGTGTTAGAACAGCAGCTCTCTCTCAGAGCTACAAAGTGCTATTAGTGTTTTCTTTCCCCCTCCTAACATGTCAATGCACACCTAGCATAATTAGTAGACTTGACCCAATAAAGCTCAGTAAACATTTTGTCATTTGCCATATATCTATCTATATGTGTGTGTGCTTCTATATATGTATATATACTTGTGTGTGCAAGTATGCTGGAGCTTATTTTAAAAAAGCTTTTCTCTTTTTTTCTCCATCTCTTTTCAGAATATACTACAGACTCCCCACATGGGTGCACATACCCCTCAGAGTACTAAAGAAATACACAAAGGGTTTTGAAATAAAAGTAAGCTTTTCCTGCTTTCTCCTGAAGCCACTGCCCCTACAGTTTGGAAGCCTTTCCTTCCTAGAAATCTCTCTTTCTTTCACTTTTCTATTGAAGTATTTTTTTCACTGAAGCTCTCTAGCTTTTTGTGTGTGTTTTCATGCTAGAGGCTGCTGATGGCAAGTAGCCAGGATCTCTAGGCTATCACAGGTCATCCTGAGATCAGTGGACATGCTAATGACCCTTTGTTTAAGACAGATGTCAAAAGAAATTAAATTTGTTTAGTGGCTTAAACAGTAGGAAATACCAGAAAATACACTCAGACCTCTGGAACTCCAGGGAAGGGAACAAACAACAGGCTCAATGGGTATTTTACTCTTTCTGTGTTCTCCTCCAGTGCTCCAGTCCTTTCCATTTCATTAAATCACCTGCTAACTGACACTTACTGCTATAAAATTCTGTAGGACTAATATGACATTTTGTGTCTCTTCTCAAAATGACAGAGACAGAAAGAGGCATGTGCATTTCACCATGGGCAGAGTGCACAGGCTCTACTTTCTTTATAGTCTTGCTATGTATACCAGTCTCTGACCCCAATGTACCAGGATCTGGCCCCATTTTTAACATAAACAGGATTTGCCACTGAAAACAGGACTGCCTTTTCCTCAAAGCTTATGACATCATTTTGTATACATCTCATAAGCCCAGAGATGAATAGAAATGATTTTTATACGTGACCACAAATTCTAAGTGTTTCTAACTAGTATTTTTTCACAGTAATGAAGGTACATATAATCTCAGGAAAAAAAAAAAAAGGAAAAAAATGTTTAAGGAAAGGTTATGTTAAACATTTTTAGGCAATAGAATATCAGTGGATATTTAGAACCACATTTCTCACATGTTCAAGAAGGCACCTCTTCACTGAAGCCCTGCTCTGATGGCCAAAACTAGCCATTAGCTCTGCATATAGTATATTGGGTTCTAAATAATCATTATATCGATTATCTTATACTCACCCAAATGACATCAGCCTTCAAAACAAACTTTTGCTTGCAGCTCCAACAGAAGTCTGAACATAGCAGCAGATGTCGATGCATATTAATACATGAACAGGTGACGCAGCTGCTAATTCTGGAAGCCATTTCCAGACACGTGAAGGACCAGGAGGTGCTCAGGAGTAGTCATCATGGATTTGTGAACATGTCCAACGTAGCCTTCTACAGTGATGTTACTAGCTTGGCTGGTTAGAGAAAAGCAATGGAAGATATTTATCTTGACTTCAGTAAGGCTTTTGATGCCATCTCCTGTAACACACTCGTAGGAAAGCGGATGCAATACAAGGTAGCTGAGTAGACAGGGATGTGAATCAAAACTTGACTTAACAGCCAGGTTAAGCAGGTTGTGAATAGTGCCACAAAGTCTGGTCGGGGATCAGTCAGTAATGGTGTATCCCATGGGTCAGGTGTGGGTCAAACAGTGTTTAACTTCTTCATTAATTTCATCAAAGAGAGGATCAAGTATACACTCAGCCAGACTGCAGACAATGTGGTACTGGGAGGACTGGATGATACATCAGGCTTGGTTGGGCTGCCATTGAAAAGACCTCCCTAGGCTGGAGAAATGGGCAAACAGGAACCTCACAGAATTCAACAAAGAAAAATGCCAAATCCTAGATTAATAAACCCAGGCACCAGTACATGATGGTGAACAACAGGCTGGAAAGAAGCACCCCAGAAAAGGAATGGCCATCCTGGTAGTCAAGCTGAATTCGTCATCAGTACCTGTTTGCAGCAAAGGCAGGCAATAGCATACTAAGCTGCATGAGGAAGAGGACTACCAAATGGTCAAGGAAGGTGATCCTTTCCCTCCATTCAGTTCCACTGAGGCCACACTTGAAATTCTGGACTTATTTCTGGGCTCCCCAGTATAAGAGAAACATGCACACACCTGAAAGAGTCCAGCAAAGCACTAGAAGGTGAGTAAGGGACTGCATGGAGCGCCTCTGATAAAAGGAGAGGCTGAGAGAACTAGGAGAACAAAACCAGGCTCTTCTCAGTAGTGTCCAATTACAGGTCAAGAGACAATGGGAAAAAAAAAGAAGACAGGAGGTTCCATCTGAATATCAGAAAAAAATTCTGCTGAATTCTGCTGGTCTTGCTGAGCAAGACCAGGTACTGTAACAGACTTCCCACTGAGGTTGCGACATCTCCATTTATGGAGACAGTGAAAATTTGACCCATCCTGGGCTATCTGTTGTAGCTCACATCACTTGAACAGAAGGACTGGACTATGTGACCTCCAGAGGTACCTGTCAACCTCACTTGTGTGATTTTATGATTCAATAACACTGGTTATCAAAGAAAGGAAATATTGCAGAAAAGTTGAAGCTCTTTGTGCACCTTTTCCTAATGTTCCACATAGCCTTCTGAAACTTGTGAGCTTTTGAGTACATGGTTTTAAGCCACTAATAAAAGAGTCCCCAGGACTACATTTTTACTTCATATTCCTTCTTGACCTGGTCAGTCCCTAAGCTGATGAGTGGTGCAAGGAATCCCTATGAATGGCAGACAAGCCTTGCAGTGAAATTTCCCCTCCTCCCTGCCAGTCCCTGAATTCAGACACTGAAAACAATCATATCAGAAAAAAAAACCCCCACTCTGGCCAGTGCTACCTTGGCTGCAGCAGAATCTCCATAATGGGTGCTAATATCAATTCTGATTTCTCACCTCTCCCCTTGACAACCAAGAGGGAAAACAGTCAACAGTTTTCCTTGGAGATGTGTATCTCCAAACTGTGGGAACCCAGAGGAAGAAAGTAAAAGCATCTCCTCCCACATATCGGATGGTCTGAGCTGTGGTCTGAGCTGTAGTCTGAGCCACAGTCTGCCCTGTGATTTTGGAAGGTTTATTTTCAGCAAACCCTTGCCAGACTATTTTAGTTAGCATCCTTGCCCAAGTTCTTATTTATCTTGCACATTTTAATTAAATCATTTCACTTTCATATCAGCACTAATTCTGGAAGAGGACTCAACTAGTATTTGTTTATAAAAAGCTTGTTATAAGCAAAGCACTCATTAGGCTTTGCCTGATAATCTCCACTGTTCATTATCGCAGGGCAATTGCTATTGCTGTATCATTAAGCTCTAAATACTTTGCTCTCTTTATCTTCGTTAGTGATACATGCTTTAAATTATCACAAACGTGACACATTTTATCCCCCTTAGCTGACACAAATGCCATTTCAGAGACTTCTGCTATAATAGTAAATATCCTCCAAAAAAGCCTCTCTGAAGATCATTTCTTTCTTTCAAAAGCCTTTTCTCCACATACTCATTAGCTGAGTGAACTCAAACATAAACCCCATCTGTTCTCCAATGAGAAGCCACCAATCTCTGCTGTCAATGAGAATCATATACTTTCTTAACAAACCACTTACATTTATTGATTTAAGGAATTCTCTTTATTTTGAAAACAGTCTCACTAGTATACATTACTAATCATTTTGGAAAAGAAATGGAACAAACTGATTCTTTCCACCTCCACACAGTATATCCCTATTTAGAAAACAACAGGCCTCATAATACCTTTTCCAAGTGGGAAGTCCTCAACAAAATGAAAAATAAATGTGCTTAAAAGACACTATTGAACTGTGATTTTTTCTTGGAAAGCTTCTATGTTTCTTTTATTGTACTGGAACAAGAGTGACTTTATCTCAATGACACAGATAGGTGTAAAAATCATTTAGGAGGCTGCTCTGGCATCTAAGTTCAAACAAGCAATGAGTGATTCAGAATGGCTGCCATCCATGGCTGCCAGACCCTGGATCCTGAAACAGCCAGTGCACAGTTAGGATATCTGAACATTATGTTTCCACCTGAATACAGTCTCTATTTCTCTCTTTTTAGTACAATACCCCTCCTGCAAAGCACAGTCTCCATATCAATACTTTGTGTATGTAGCTTAGCTGAGAGCGTTAGGGAAATTTCTATAAAAACCATGAGTGAAAAGTAAGGCAAAGTAGAATAACTTAAAGTTTAGCTTCCTCAACTGATCATACATTTTACATTCAACAAAATCTTTAGGTAAAAATAGGAATGGTCACTGGCATAGATGCCTAGAAATGCCTCATCATGCCTTACCTGTCCTCACCTTCTTTAACCTTGTCATATCTCATTATGCCCCTTTTCAACCTCAACAGGCTGTCCACTGCAACCTTGTCTGCTGCAATGCTTTTCTTTGGGCATCTTTTATCATGAGTAGAAACTTGAAGGCAAAAATACACACAGTTCAATGAGCTAACAATAACTATTGGTTAATAGAATCCAGCTAGGAGAGACCAGTGATATATGTGCCACCCCTGCCACAAGTCACCAGGTGAGTCTCTTCAAACCAGCTGGTAGCCTGGGGAAGAATAAGACCCTATAGCCCTGCAGATCAGGCAGATCCTCCATCTTGCTGATGTAATCTTCCACCTCACTACATTTTGTCTCAGAGTTTTAAACCTTTTCAGGTCAGTATTCTTCTGAGTCCTTGACTTAAAACTACTAGCACAACAGTTTCACTTCTCTCTGTTTTTATTTTTCATATTTTGAGTGGCTTTAGTGTATGTATTTTTTTCACAGCACAACAACATCTTTTCTCTGTAAATCTGAGCCAAGGTCACACAGCTGTGCTTCACAAACCCAAGCCCTGGAGCACAAACAGCTGAACCTGTGGGCTACTCCACAGGGTTACAAGCTTATTTTTGCTTGCTTGTTTACTGAACCAAATGCATAGCTGGAGCAAGCTGAAGATTATTTGTTCCACACAGAAATCAACACAGCCTCCACACTAACCAAGACATGATTATTCAGGGAAGAAAACAAGCAAATCAAAAAACCAAAACAAGGAAAGAAGGGCACCGCTCAGCAAATTTAGCTAATAGGCATCAAGGAGTTATAGTGGAAGGCTCATAAAAAATAAAGACAGATACACAATCAATGGTTTGACTCAGTAATTGCTTTATGCATGTGAACAATGTTTTCAAAAGTCAAAAACAATGTCTGCAACAGAGATGTTAGCAAGACGCGATGCTAAATTCCTCATATTCATTAGTGAATGTCATAGTGCTGGGTAATGAATTATTCTTGACACTGCTAAAGTCTTCTGTTGTCTGAAACCTTTTATCTTTGGCAGTCTAAAGTAAATGGCAGAATGGAAACGTGTGCTTCTCAAATGTATCCTGGCATCATCTTGCAGGACAGAAATTGGCATTTTGTTGACAATTTTCATAGAGCATTTCATACTGCACTGTCAATGCCCCATCTAGTGAAATGTCCTGCATCCAAAAGTGACCTAAGCTGAAAGAAAGTTAATAAACAAACATAATGCATCTTGCTGATTTTGTTCCCAGATGACACAGTACTACACTAAAGAAATAACCCTTGATTTTGTGGTAAAGGATAAGGTAAACAGGTGCAGCAGCCAGGCAGTCACTGTATCAAAGGTTCTCAAATTGCCATCTGTGTACAAATGGCCATGTGGCTTTAGACCTTCTGTCTTATTTTTTCAACTGCTTAATCTCTTTAAGAGACAACTAAAAATAAATTTTCTAGCATTCAACAAAAAAGCATGTTTTCCTAAAATTGCACTTACGCTTGCAAAACAATTACTTGCAAGCTGAAATACAAAGTGGGAAAGGAGTGGGCTCTGGATCCATGAGTGAAACACGTCTCACAAGACAATCTTAGCATGATTTCATTTACCTCTGATTGCTGCAATGAGCTCATTTCTTCCTAGCTTCCTGTAAATAAAGCTGCAAATAATTCTAGGCTTTAATATGTTGTCTCATGTGGGTACCTATACTCTGCCACAGTGCATGCTACTCCAGTTAGTTTTACAATCCATCTGCATAGACTTCTAATGGCAAGATCACAAAAGCTGGATGCAACATTCATGATGATGAGGTGCCAGATGCACATTCTCTTGCTGTTTGCTGCTGCTTTGTGTGAAGAGCTCATTTATATGAAATCCTAGTCTACCTCCCTTACTCCCAGTGAGTAGAGGAGTAGTTATTCCATTTATTCCATGGGACTAGTGCGTACAAATACTTGTGTTCAAATATGTACAACTCAGTGTGACTTAGTGGCAGAAACTGGCATGAGGAAGAAGTCAGCTGTGACTAGTAAAGGCTAGAAAACATAATGCAAATAATATATTCAGAAGGGAAAAAGAAGACTTAATGGCTGAGTCTTAAGGGAAGCATTTCATCTTCCTATATCCATTCACAAGTAAGTAATTAATTTCATGAGTCAAATGTGGTATGGGAATTCTCCTGGAGTGGTTCTCACTTAAGCAGTTTCAGCTAAAATAGGTGAACATTTGTTTTACTTCTTGATTTTCAGTTACCACGTTTTTTTCTTTAAGTTACCAAAAACATGTTCATGCCATAGCTAACCATTTGTTTTAAGGAATTCGGTTTGAGTATGTATAACATTCAGTGAAAAAGTGCTTTAAGTACATTCTATTTCTGACTCTTTGTTCCTTAGCAAGATAACTGTAAAAATACCTCACCTTTCAGAAAATCAGCTCAAAGATAATTCTCCTTCATAAAGAAAATGCTTAATTCTTCTGCAGATACCTCTCGGATTTTTTCTTTTGATATTTATCAAATTCTTATGCTGTCTCTTTCTCTGTTCCTTTGCAGGTAAAGCTGTTAAGGTCATAAACACATCTAAATGCATACATACCTATCCAAGCACACATTTGGGAACTGTTAGTATTTTGACCTCATTCGCATTTCATAAAGTTTTTTTATGGGAATTGCTAGGATGCCTTTTTTTCTTGCAAGTTTTCAAATAAGGATTGAAATCCTTATTTTGTATTTCCCAGCTCAGTTTGAAAAGGGATTTAATCCTGTCTAAATGTGCTGTAAGCCCACCATTGTCCTATACCCCAATCAATGATGTCAGTGGAAAAACTTATTTCTATTGACTTGGTGGGCTTTGAATAAGGTGTCTACAACAAAACCTCAACAAATCAGCAACTGTGATTTAAAAATATATCTGATACAACCAGCAGGGTAATCTTTGTAGTTCAACACCTTATGCTGTGTATGATATATTCAGCTATATGTGCCAGAAGTTAATAATTTAGTTATATACCTAAAAGCCTCACAATTGCCTCCATTAAGCTCATTAGAAGATGTAGGTAGTGATGCCCTTCACAGAGAAGACATTTTTATAGAAATGCTTAGTTTGCACATAAAATAAAGGGGTACTTTGACCCGTACCTTGTTTCAACCAATGCAGATTAAGATGAAGTTGAAATTTGATGTTGTAAGCAGTGATATAAGTCGTGATAATGGATTAAATCGTAGTGTCTTGGAGCCCAGTGTGGAATTATGATGGCTGTCAATTAGCTGCCTTTTGAATCTTCCTTCATCATGTGCAAATACAAAAGGTCCTACACTGCTGTCTTCTTCACATTAAAGGCATCAAGCTCATGCTGCATGGACACCTTCATGACGATCTATCAAAGGGAAAAAAACCTTAGAAACTTAGTGTTTAAAAATAATGTTTTCTTTTTCTCTGTAAAATATTTTTAACTAACTTTGTAATAAAATAGAACATATATATATATAGCTTTAACATTAGAGCTATATGAAACCGAAACCAGAATACATATAAACACATGCCAAGCCACAAGAAGAAAGCCCTCTGTGCCAGCAGAAATAAGAGTAAACAGGGACAGGTGACAATAATGTACAACTGTTTCTGTAGCGCTTTTCAATTTTCAGCGTTTTCGTAGTCATTACTGAGCTATCCTTCTTGGCACTGTAAGGTGTTAATGGCTGCTAGCAAGCCTGTCTTTGAACCGCAGACAATCACAGATATCATTAAAGCCATTGAGAGTGCTAGGCATTTAAGCCAAGTGTAAGAAACCACTCATGTACTAAAAGTGCTGAAACAGTAGATGTGACTGCCCAGAGCCAGACAGAAACCTGTGATTGAGCTAACTCAGGGAAAATGAGAAAGCCTCCTTTTTCCCATAATTTTAAATCCAAAGTCTGACCAGCTGCTTCCCTCAAGCTTTGAGCAGCACAGCCATAAAAGGAATGTCAGGAGACACTGAGATAAACATCTCAAAGCACAGCCACTAATGGAGGCAGAAGATGAACTTCTGGGAGAACAGGCCTCTCCAGGAAACATGGGCGGGGGGGAAGTCTCCCATCACCTTGAAAAAAGTTGGAGGTTGAACTTGAAAAAAGGCATTAAGTCTTTCAATAAACCCCTTTTCTAGCACGTCAGAACAGGAAGGTTGCTGGAGAGCCTGTGCCTACAGCTATTTCAATCAATGAGACTGAGAGCAGGGAACAAGGTCAAACACTGGACTACTGTAGTCTCTACTCTTTAATTCCTTCTTCATTCTTTGACTCTGTTTATATTTGCCCCAAACTCCTACCTCTAGGACTAGTGTTCCCTAGGGCCTCAAGCAAGCTCAAGCTCAGGCAGTTGTACAACTTGGCCTTGTAACATGGAACTCACCTGCTAAGTTTCCTTTCCTTAAAAAAAGGCAGAGTCCAGAGTGTCAACAGAATCAAGGAGTGCACAATGAAACTCCAGGGTAAAAAATAGTTAAGGAATTTTGTGTATCTGCATTGCAGTGTAAAGGAATCAGAGGAAGTTGGCATTTCATACCACTTTTTATTCAGCTCTGTCTTAGATTAAGAAACTTGCTGATTTTATTTAAAAAAGAGGTTATGAATCAAGTGGATCAATTGAATAGTTACATATCATCCGTTCTAAAGGAATTCAAGTTGAAATAACTGAACAACTTACCACTGCATGTCAATTCTCATTTAAAGCTGTCTTGTTATCAGAAGTCTTGGGAAGTAGCTAATATGGCATCAGTCTTAAGAAGTTACAGGGAAAACTTGAAAACTACAGACCAATAAAAGATCTAGCCTATTCACTGAGTACAGAGCAATTAGGCTGGTTCATAGGTACATATGACATGCTGAGAAACAGAAGAGTCTCTTTTATAAAGACACTTTTATGTCACTTGTCATGATGATAAAATCCACAGGAATCCACTGAGGATGTCCTAAAGCAAGTAGAAAACAATCTAGTGCAATTCCCAAAAGATATGTGTCACAGTCCTTTGCCAAAGGTTGTTTAGGAGCCCAGACTTGCATAGCATAGCAGGGAAGGTCCTCACCTATATAAACAACTGGTAGAAAGGAAGAAAACAATGTGGGAGTAAATAGTCATCTTTTCCAGTGAGAAGGAGCCATGAGTTGTTTCCCACAGGAATTTGCAGTCGCCTGGACTGTTTAAAATATTCATAAACAATGTGCAAAAAAGGATGGAAGAACTAAGATCACTCACAGTATTAGGTATTCTAGATTTACTGTGGAGAATAACAGAAGTGCTGCATGGATATTATAATGCTCCAAAATAAAACAGAGTGAGGTACTTTTTCCAGCCCTAACCCAAATAAGTACAGGCTGGTAGCATCCACATGATATGCTATTTTCTACTGGCGTTATATTATCTTCTTATAGCTACCTTAAAAAGTATGAATTGGGTTTGTTTCTTTTTTACATTTATGCTCAAAGGGAATAAAAAAGTGTGAGGGCAGAACTACTTTATCAGAGTGGTGTAGCAAAAAAAAAAAGCACATACTGATTGTGTATTTGCATTTGGCTTGAAGGTAAAAAGTCTGTATTATGAAGTCTGTATTATAAAGTCTGTCAGAGTAAAAAGTCTGTATTATATACTGATGGAAAACTATGTGGGATGGAGTGAACCGAAACTAGAGCTTTCTCACCTGGCACTTACCATCTCCAAACCTTGAATTGGCCTTAGTTTGGACTAGTACTAGTTGCACCAGTTGTAAAGAACCATTTTCTGACATGCTAAAAGTTAAACAGTGGCCTAATTTAGGACTCTCATGGCCTCAGACTCTGGCTCATGCTGCTTTGTCATTTGTCAGCACGGTGCAGTGCTCCCTGACACTTTTCAATAAAGCTTGGTTACTGTTTGGGAGGGAAGACAATTGAACCAGGAGGCTTTCTAGCGCAAACCAGAAAACATATGCTATGAAGACATCAAGGAGTAGGACAGGAAGAAAAAGGCCAGCCTTTTTTCCTTTTTTTTTTTTCTTTTTTTTTTTTAGTAGAAAAAGAGCTTAGTCCCATTTTTGTAAGCAATGCTAACCACCCTCAGGGCCAAGTGATCATATTGGATCTATTAAGATTTCTGCTACAGATGCTAATCCAAGGCCACAGTGTTTGAAAGCTTTTTGTCGCCCCTATTCATTTACTAGGATAAATCCAGAAGGACTACATGACGAGGCAAGGATATAGTAAAATTCAGTATATGTGAATTTAAAGGGAGGATCATGGGAGGAGGAAAAGATCCTAACTTTATGTATGAAAGAATGAGCTCAGAGATGGATAAAAATTACAGAGGTATGAGATCCTGGTCTTACAGACCTAGGGCAAACTTACTTTAGTGTTCAATAGTGATAGGGGATAATGAAAAAGAAACAAAGTGATAATTAGAAATTATTAGAAAGGCCAATAGCAGTCTGAAAAACACATTCAAAAGGTATGAAACAACTTTTGTACAGCACCGGAAAAGAGAGTATGATATAATTCTGTAAAACCACAAGTAGTACAGGAGGATTGATTAATTGAATAGTCACATATCATCAGTTCTAAAGGTATTCAAGTTGAAATAGCTGAACCCACTAGCATAGGTACAGCTAGCTCTTCTAATACCAAATCTATAGGTCATCAAATGAAACTAGCATGAAATTGGTACCTGCAAAACAAATTAAACAGAGTGATACCATTCAGTCTGTTTTAAAACTCAGTGGGTTTTAATTGCCAAAACTTTGCCCATATCCCTCACTGTAAGAAGGTTCAGGAAGCAGCTGGACAACCTCACTGAAATCTCTAAAGTAAATCTTGTCTTTGAGCTACAAATTACTAGTCGGTAGGAGAGTACACAGGGAAGTATCAAATACATTTGTTGTGATCTTAATCTCTTTTGCAGGCCTCTGGTTTTGGCTACCATCAGGCATTGTGACAGATGGACCTATGGTGTGGCTTGGAACAACCATTGCTACATTCTTGTACTCTAACTGAGTTTTACTACTGTGTTCAGAGGTGCAGGACTTTCCCCAGACTCTTTTCAAATAAATAGGATTGCTTTTCGTATAAACACACAAGACTGATGCTTGCAATTGATTTCAGAGCATCCTGACAAATGTTGAAATATTGATTAACTCCTTGAAGCCAAGCAATTGTACACACTTTATTTTGCACATATGCACAGATATACACAGGCCCTTGCTCAAATGAGCACACTAAATCTGTGTATCTTTGCTACAATGCAGGGAAGCTAAAAAAAAATTAAAAAAAAAAATTTAAAAAGCCAACAAAACCAAAGGCTGGCATATTTCAACAATAGGTTTAAGAACATTTTATGAGTTTCAGTACACCATGAATGTGTTTGCAAATATCTTGCAGGAATGTTTAGCCGAAGGGATTGGGTTTTTATCAGACAGGGCGTGAAGCCAGAATGTCTGCCAGTGTGGCAATCTGATGGTTGGACAATTTTTGTCAGCGGAATGTGCGTGAAACGAATTTGAAATGTACAAATTCAGACCCTGGCAAGAGTTTGAAGTCATGTAACTGTCACCACTTCCAGTAAAACCTGAGCTGCTCACATTCGGCTGCCAGACACTCTGAATCAGCTGCTGCCAGACAACCAGCTATCTGAGACACCTTTCCATGCAAGCACTGGATCAGAGATTTCTAAAACAACACGATTATTCCTGAGTCTCAGCAACTTCAAGGTAAGAAACACGGAACAAAACATACATTGCATTAGAAATAAAACAGCTCCAGATAACAAGTATGGTAAAAGAAGTTTACACCTTGCAGTATATTCAGCTGATTCAATGCCTCTGCTGCATGGTGTAATGGTGCCTATCTGGGGGCAGAGAGATCACTTACTTTTTTATGCAGGATTCCTTTCAGCTCAAACCTTGTTTTCTAAGGAGGTTTTAAATACTTTTCATGAATTGTAAATATGAGAAGAACCCGGTGAGGAGAAAAATAAAAAAGGAGTTCAGAAAATAAGAGCCAGTGGCTGCTAAGTATCACAGTTTAGCATTATTAGTAGTGTATCAACAAAAGACCTTCATGCTTAAGTAGGTGGAAAAAGAATTTCAGGAATACCAAATCCTTCACATTTTAGCACAATAACATGATGACAAAAAGACCTGTAACAAATAACTTTGTGCTCTTCTAATGTGGAGTCACCGGGATTAATAGCCTTTAAAACCTTCCATTTCTCTTACATTTGATAGGGGTGCCCTAAGGGGTCGGTTTTAGGTTAAACCATAGAGTGACACTAACTCATTTGAGGTCTCTTAATGCCTGTCTAGGAACTGCTGGGTCTGGAGCACCTACTGCTAATGCTTAATGTGCTTTGCATTAGCAACTCATGTCAGGAGAACCTGACACTGGCAGATAAATGCATGTTTTACAGCACAGTGTTCCCTTCTGCTTCTTAACTAATCAGCAGTAGCAGGAAAGGCAATAGAGGGGATTTGACAAGGTTTAATCACAATTCAATTTGAAAACAAATAAGTGTAACTTGAAAGCTCACTGGCACAGTTTTTACAATAACTTCTAAGCCTCCTAGCCTATGGAAAACAAAACAAGGCAATTCAAAACAAGTAAACTAATGATGATAGAGCAGCTGGCATGTGAAGATTAAAGAACACTTCACAACTTCACAAACATAACTGTCAGTATTTTGTTGAAGTGGGAGTTATCCATGGTTCATACACAAGGAAACTGAGGTACAGTGGAGTTAGAATCATTTTTTGAGAGGAAATTCCCAGTGCTAAACTGCATACAACCACACACAAACATGGTAGGCAAATGGCTTACTAAAGATAAAATTGTCACTTGTCTATTTTCCATGTTCTCAACTGAGCAGAAAACAGGCTTCACTACAGCTTTCTTTCCTCTACTGGCTATGTAAATTGCTGAAAGCAGTCTAGAGAAATGGATATCCTAAAAATGCGTAAAGGGAAAGGATACAAAATTATGCAAGTGTCACCTTCAGGGCACTCTAGCATCACTGTCAAACTGGACAGCCCGGGCACTGGCTGGCAGTACCAAGCTATGATTTATTCCAAAAGCCATCGGTTGGATGGGGTTTTAGGCCTATTTTGGGAAAGTTCAGTGTTAAAAATCTAACACTAGAATGAGGAGTTTCTTGGTACAGAGTTTGAATTTTCTGGGTGTCACTTCTCCACTTCATCCTGTACAATGACCTCTCACGCTTTTTCTTAGTTCAGCAGAAGAAACAAGTACCCTCAACAGCAAGTGTAGCTATAATGACAAGTGATTTTACTTCCAGGGGCACCCTGGAAGCTTTGTCTACCATCAAAGACATAGGTATGTCATGCTTAAGCTATGACAAATAATGTTACTGAGATGCTATTGCATAAAAGTCAGGAAATTATGCCCTCATGAAGATTTAATGGGATTCCTGTCTATGTTGTAATTAGGATGCAGCATTTTAAATGTTGTAAACAACTCCTTTGCTGTTCTTTTGTAGCAATGTACTTACATGGGCAACTTCAGAGTATTTTCTAACTTTCAAGAATTTAACATTTCTTTAAAATCGTACACAAAATCAGCATTAAAATACCAACCTGTCTTGGTTTGGATAGACAGGTATCTGCCAAAGAAGATTGAAGTCTCCCTTGGAATGCAAGCCCCCTCTCCCTCTTTTCAAATTATTATAAATTTGCAATTAAAAGGCTATCAGGCAAAGATTTTGGGAATAGGTATAGCAGTTCTTCACTAGGGATATTAAAAATACAAATGTTGCACAAAAGAATAAACACAGAGACAAACAAACAAGGAATCCCAGAAAACCCTGACAGAGTCAGAAATACAACCTGATGCCTTGTTGGTCAGGGTGTTGGAAACAGTTCAAAGTCAGCCCTCCTGGAGTGGCAGATGTGGTCCTGTTGAAAGCAGAGATGATCCTGTGGAGCCAAGGGTCCACAGATGGGTCTGGTCTTCCTTTGGTAGTCCCACGGGAACACTGGAGTGTCCACCGACACTTGTGGGTCCTTTTTATCTGGGTGATAATGGTTTGGCTCCTCCTCCCTGGGTGGAGCATCTCACCGTAGGATGATGAAATGTGTCATGCCATTGCTGAGCTTTAATGGTCCATTAACAGAAGATATTCCCATGGGGGTAGTGGAAGAGTGAACAGAGATAAGAAACAATGCCCCACCCGGTTTTTAACAGCTGGCTTGTTATCAGAGAAGGCAGTTACCCCCTCCCTTCTGGAGTTACAACAGATAAAGAAAAATCTCCCCATCCGAGCTTTGGCCACCTCTTTGTTGTGGTCAAGTCCTCTTTAAGTATCCAACACTCAGTCTCCTTGGTAACTTAGGGGGAAAAATTCTTTAAAGTACAAAAGGAGCAAACCTAACCCCCAACACAACCAATCCAATGAACACACTTTTTCTGGTGTTTTTTCAAAGACAAAAGCAAGAAATAAACTTGATAATGCGTTACTTCAACAATCCACAGAGACTAGATATAGATAGATATAGATATAGATATAGATGATATAGATATAGATAGATAGATAGATAGATAGATAGATAGATAGATAGATAGATACACAGCATATTTTGACCCCTAGGACTACAGCCCAGCAGCACAGTTTTCATGGTAACCTACTAGATGGCACCTAAAGAGCTGTACTAATACTAACCAAAGGGGCGATGCAGACACGTATTCATGCACTGAATGAAAAAAAGTGGTCATGAGGGAGAAGTCAATCCAGGTCTTTAATTCTCCTTTGTATTCCACAGATTTAGAGAACTTGGGTATTATGGAAGCAGCGTGCCTTACCTCTCCTCAGTATCAGAAGTACTCTTCTCAGTTCACATACATGGACCAAAAGCTACCTGAAAAGAGCAAAAACTGAAAGGAATCTCATGTAACAGATAAAACATATTTCTGCTGCCCTAAAGTATTCCTGCTGCAAAGTCAGTTTGCAATCAAGAGAAACTTCTCAAGGACATTTGCAATAGAATGCTATGGACAGACTATCTGCTGTTAAAACTACTAGATTTTTCCATAGGATAAGGCTTTCTTATAGAGTTTCTGTATTCTTTCTTAGAGTCCCAAATCTTCTTCATTAGGGAAAAATAAATAAATAAATAAATAAACAAACAAACAAATAAATAAATAAATAAATGAACAACCCACCTTATCTTTTTGAGTGGGGGAAATTTAATGCAGTAGTGGTATGTATTGATACTAGTGATGTTTCATGTGTCTCCTCACCAGTCCTGAATGACTTCAGAGAGTTCAGAAAGCTGATGAAGTAGGAAAATACACAAATGAGTTTTTTGAAGACTGCTCCTGTCCCAGAAGTGAACACACGAATCAGGAGTTTTTACAAATAAACTGCCAATTAGAGAGGTGTAAGAGGGAGAGGGGATTTTAGGTTGGTGGACTGAAGAGCTGTTTTCTCACTGAGTTATGTGGCTTGCACTGCCTCCAGCTCATTAAAGGGGAAATCAATTTTACAGGGGACAAGCTGACTAGACTAACAATAATGGCATTAAACTTACAACAAAAAGGGAGATTAAAAAGGGGCAGCAAATAAACACTTATTTAGCACAGTCAAGTTGTCAAGAACAAAATTAATCAAGACACTGAATGACAGAAAGAAAATAAATTCTTTAATTGCCTATTCATGAATGGCAGGAGCTTGTGTGATAAACAGAAAGAGTAGGAACTACTTGTACTATGAGAATGAATTTGACCTGCTCAATATTACTGGAACTTGAAGGAAGATTTCTGTGATAGGAATGTTAAACTCACTATAAGCAATTTAAGAAAAACACAGTGGCAAGAGAAGAGGAGGCACTATGTGGCAATAACTGATTTCAACACACTGACAACTGTGTAGTAAATGCCTTTTTGTTTATAGATCAATCTCCCTTGTCACAGAGACTGTGACAAGGACAATTAGATGCAGGCAGCTACTTACCATGAAACTACCCTATGGAGCAGGATGATTACTCCCTTAAACCCCTACTTAAAAGGTTTAGGAAGAGGAAGAAGAGAAAAGACTTTTTGTACTGTATGAGCTTTAAAAAAAGGTTTTTCACAGGTGAGTATCTGGTTGAAAGATGTAGCTCTACAGGCTTGACATTTCCAGTAATAATATACCTTTGAAATTCTGAAAAATGATTGATAAAAATTTCCTAAATCAAAAAGTTTTGTGTCTCTCCTTAGAGAATTCTGTACAAGATATCCTGACAGCTAAATCAAAATTGATTCCAGGACTAAAACTTAGCTATTCCTTAAATGAAAGCAAGAACTTGATTACATTTGTTGCATGCAAATAGAATGCAACACAACATCATCTAATTTAAAATGGCCACATTTAAACAGGACAAGTTTGTGCCCAATAAATAAGAGGAAGAATTTAAAAGGGAAAAAAAATGTAAGCAATATTAAAGATATTTAAAAGCACTTTAAGAGATGATTTAAGAGTTGCTATCAAGGCACAGTCTATTCTATACCAGTCTAGCTGAAAAGATGAAGACAATGTAAAATTTTAGATATAAACAGGTGGGGCAGGGAGCCAATAGAGAAAATGGATTCGATCCTTTGAATTTAGGATTTGAATGGCTACCAAAGGCAGAAGAATATAGGAGGAATTCTATGGCTATCTGAGTTTAGTATGATAAAAGGAACATTTAATATATCTGGTGTAAAAGCAACCTTACAGAAGTTTGTCCATTGTTAAATGGAAAGGATGCAGTCGTCAAAAATAACATAGAAGAGACTGAAATGCAAAATAAATGTTTTAGCTCTGGGACTGTGAAAAAGCCAGATGTAGTTATATCATTTGAAAACAGAGATGAAATGTTACACTTAAAACAACAAAGGCAGCATGTTCCAAGTACCACCTATCTAGGCTGTGTCTTTTATTTAAAAATGAATGTAGGTATGTTAGGGGGAAAACAGGGCTTATTAGAGCCTAATAAGCTTTGTTTGGCCATTTATTATTATTTGTAATAAATCTTAGATTGCTGAGATAGATCCTGAGCATTGGTTGGAAGTCAAGGTTATGTCTATATTTGGCTTTCAAATGGTGGACATCATCTACTTGGATTTCTCCAAGGCTTCATAGTTTCCCACAGTGTCCTCCTCAAAGAAGTTTATTATGCATGACAGTCTAGACAAGAGGCCTGTGTGGTGGGTGGGGACCTGACTGACCAGCAGCACACAGAGTGTGGTTGTAAAGACCTCCTTTCCAAACTGGCAAGTTTCCCGTCACCAGTGGTGTCTCCCAGGGATCGATACTGGGCATAATGCTGTTTAATAATTTATCTGGATGATGGGATCAGGTCCACCTTGATGAAGTTTGCCAAGGATTCCAGACTGAGAGGGGAAACAAGCACTTTGTAAGGGAGAGCTATCCTTCAGGAAGGTCTGCATAGGCTGGAAGAGTGGGCAAAATAGAACCTTATGAAGTTCAGCAAAGATAAATGAAGGTCTTGCACCTGGGAAAACATATTCCAGGAGTCTGGTACAGACTGGAATCTACCCACCAAGAAACAGCTCTGTGGAAAGGTGTCTGGGAGTCCTGGTGAACAAGCAGATGAATTTAGGTGAATGATGTGCTACTGTGGCAAAGCAAGCCAACAGATTTCTGGATTGTATCAACAAGGGTCTCACCAGTAGTGATAAGAAAGTAATTTCTCCACTCTGCTCAGCACTTATCAGGCCACATCTGGAACACTGTGTTCAGTTTTGGTCTCTGATATACAAAAATAAGGTGTGGACAGTCTGGAAAAGATCCAGAGAGGGCCTTCAAAGATGATGAAAGGACTGGGAAGCCTGGCATGTGAGGTTAAGATGAGAGAATTGGGTTTGTTCAGTCTCAGGAAAGGATAAGGGGAAACCATATTCCAGTATTTAAAGCATGGCTACAGCAAAGATGGAGACTCCCCTTTTACAAGGAGTAACTTGGAAAAGAAGTGTGTTGATGGATACAAGTTGCTACTGAGTGGATTCCAACTGGAAAAAATAGGAGTATTTTTCACAATGAGAACAGTGACCCATTGGAATATTCTTCCCCAGAAGTGGTGGATTCCCCTAAAGCAGACACTTACAATTCAGCTGGACAGGGTGATTTGCCATGCTTTTGCCAAGAGTGGTTGGACCAGATGATCCTTGAGGTCCCTTCCAACCTGGTATTATTCTATGAATTCTATGATAAATGGGCTAGTCTAGGTAAATATATGCCTGTCTGTCTGACATCAGTCTTGGGAAAAATAATGGAACATCTGATGGAGAAATTGATTGATAAAGAATAGAGGGTAGCATATATAATGTCATGCAACATGGTTTATGGACAAAAGAATTTGTCAAATTACTGAGATACCCATTTTTTATGGGTACAGAGGTATGAGGTAAAAGCTGCTAGATTTCAGAAGAGAATAACACAAAATCAGGATGCCAAACAATAAATTAGTTTAAAAATAGCTAAAAGACAAGGCTTATAGGCAATTTTAAACTGGAATCATTAGGAGCATGTGCATTTTATTTGATGCTTTTCCAAGTTTACATTCCAGACTCCATACTGCTAATACATTTTCACAATAACTGAAGAAAAAAAATTAAAACAAAACTGACCAAATGTGCATATGGAAAATATTGAGAAAATAGTAAACAATAAAGGGAAAGATCACTCAAGCAAATCCATTCTAAGCCTCTTGGTAAACTTGAGAAGGATATTTTTATCAGGCAATGGACAAGACAGGCTCCACTGAAGTTATATGACTATTCCTGAAAGCAGTTTCTGTGCATGAGACTAGGTTTGTAGTCAGATGATTTTGGAATATCTATAGCAATGACTAAAAGTGTTTGATTGGCTGGTTTTTGTATGGAAAGAAAGTTATTGGAGGTAGATTGTACTTCACATATAAGAAAAGCTGAAATTCCAATTTAAAAACCAGATACATATAAGTTCTCAATTTTCCTCTTCACAAGTAGTCCAGACCTTCTAGTATAGTTCTTTAGGAGGGAGAAGATGGGAAGAGAGAAAAATGCCACAGCTACAGTTAAATGATCAATTTTATGCAGATCTTTGTCCATCAGCATCCAAACTAGGCAGAAGTTAGAACGCACACTGGATTTCCCTTGAATTTTTTGCATATAAATGTTCTCCTTATGGAAATTCAACTAAACTCAGGGAAGAGAAAGATGCAGAGGAGACAGAAAGAAAGGGGAGACTGGGTGCTGCACCAACACAGCTTTTCCAGCACAGCCAATGAGACCAATCAACACCTTCATCTGTATTGAAGAGAATTTGACCCAAATTTATTTCAAGTTTCCCTACCTGGATCACTTATTTACTCACTCCATAACTTATTACAAACACATATATCTCAAATTTCCATACTTCTGGTATGGAGTAGGGACACAGAAGTGTCCCTACTCCTTAGTTGCTATTTAGGTTTGCAATTTGATTGGCTCAAGAAAGAGAGTTGCATAGGGAAGAACTGACCCAGAGAAAAGAAAGGCATAATATTACACTGAATGGCTGACTAACAAAAGGCAAATTTATCATCTGGGGGTTTGCAGTTCTCTGGCATGTATAAATTTGGAGATTCATCATGTCAGAATTCTCCTATCATCAAGATAACTTGATTCTTCACTGTGGGTGTATTTACATTTCTTTAATTTGCCCAAGAGACAGTTTCCATTACAGAATAATGTCACCATATGCAAGAAATGCAGCTGGTTTGTGGATCCACCTCAGTGTTAAACATTATGAATCCTTTTATTATTCCCAATAACCATCCATTAGCGATGCACTAGATGATGCTGAATTACAGAGAACTCAGACAGCTTTTTCTAGAGCATTTCTCTGCCACAAAAAAAAAAAAAAAAAAAAAAAAAAAAAAAAAAAAAAACCACACTCCATATATTGCCTCCTTTTATATTTCTCATCTGCCTCTCCTCCCCCTCTTTGTAGTTGAAAGCTCTTTATGTCTTGTGATCTCAGACACAGATAGGCACCACTTTGCAAACACATAGGCCTGAGAAGGACATGCTGGGTCTGTGTGCCCAGTTTCCTGCTATTGAAAACAAGTCACTAAATCATGTGCTTGTAGTATTTTGACAATTAAAACTAAAATACTTCTGCTTTCTTTGTTTTGACCCTATAATTATTATTGAAAACCTGTTCTCAAATGCCATGTGTTAATTTTCTCTCTATTTGTCAGGCTAAATGTATTCATGGTTAGTTTATATCCATCTGTTTTCCTGCTGATGCCATCTCCTGAGTTAAATAACACAAGTTTTAACTTATAATAGTTTTATGGTCAGTAACATGTCCTTCCTTCCATTTTAGTTCAGTAGGGACAGCAGTCTAAACCAATCTAGCTCTATTTATAATGTCACATAAAACAAAACTTCTGCTTATTTCAATGTATTTTAGGACTTCTGTGTCCTCACACCATATTAAATGCACCTTTCTTTGAGGCAGGTGGCTAGAACTGAACATTGCTTTTCAAAGCAGGTCCCTTAAGTGCACAGCATCATGGCCTTAGATCTCTCTGATCTCTGTTTCACTTTCATATCCCAGAACTGATTTAACTTTTTAAACAAATACATCAAACCAGCAGCTCAAACTTATACTGTTTTGCTAGTAAACAAATTTTTTTCTCATCTCCTTCTTCTTCTGATTTATGACAGCCCCCCTCCTGCTATTAATCCCTAAAATCAGTTTGCACTTTGTTCTATTAAAATTAGTCTCATTTCTATTGTTCCTCTTCTCAAGACATTGCAACCTTTTGTTACATAAAATCCTGGTTCTCTGCTTTACTGAAAATGCCTCTGAACTTTGAGTTATCATTAAATCTTGTTAGCAAACTGTAACTTTATGCGGCACCCACTCTTCCACAGCAATCATTATCTTTACAGCTGGTGTTGCAGTGTGCTGAATTATAGCAGTCATACCTTTCTGTAAGAAAAAGCACATCAATCAGAAAATATCCAGGTTCTTAATGACTCATATCTGGGTGAAATTCCAACTTTCAGTGCATGATCACAAGTTAACCTTGCACTAACATATTACAGAAAATGTAAAACACACAATATTGTTGTTTCACTGCAGTTTCAGCACAAAAAATAGGCTTACAATGCTACAAAACTCGAACATTTGATTGTTTCCATCCTACCAATGCATTGAAGCAAAAAATAACCTTTTCAATGTATTTTATCTCTAAAGAGTGCTGACTGTTCCAGGGAATTAACCCACCTAATGCATTCAGAATTTTTTCTTGCAAATTTTGTTTCAGAAAGTTTGTTTTTATTTTGGAAAATGCAAGTAAGGGAAAGATGGAGAAGATGGGGATAATATTTCCACCTGGTTATCACATCTAAGTTGCCTCTTTCTTTTCTCATGAATTCAAATATCTCCCTCTTGAGGGTTAATACTCATTATCACATTTGTTGTGAATTTCCAAATGCATGTGACATTTGGTTAGAGTTTGTTCTTTCTGCTGATAAAGAAAGCACATACCCTTGAAGTTAAGGATGAATAAGATTTTAAGTCCTTGTGCTAAAGAACAAAACCTAAACAAAGGGATAGTTGTGGTGCAGCTTGACAGTGTGATACCGGGATCTAATTCTTATTCATCATAAGACAAAACATCTTTCAGTTATTCTTGTCTTTGACTTTACCTCTTGGACTTCCTTATAAAAGATAAAACAGATCTTCCTCTTTATACCCAACTATACAATAGGTGTCCTAGTTTAAAAGAGCACAGACAATGAACCAAGAGAACTGGGAGGCTAACAGCAGGGAAGTCCATCCCCCTGAAGGCAAAACATATTTCTTTTTTATTAAAGTGTGTCACGGACATGCTAAAAGGTATTTACAGCCCTCGGTCACAGTGTTTTAAAAACACCTGCTGCGTCAAAACGTTTCTGAAGAGAGATGGACTACACTAAGATGTGGAAAATCGATCTTCTGTTCCTCTTTCCTTTGTCTATTCCTGTCAATCGTACATTTCAGAAACCAATTATGCTTATGATAGCAGAATATATTTAACATTGCAGTATTTGTGGGCATATGTTGTAACTGACAGCCAGTGGTGTGGGACTCTATATGCACATATTTAAATAGCTGAGTCAAATAGTACAATTTTTTGGCTGGCTTTGCCACACTCCAAGATCATCTTATGTCACGGTGTCTGTGTCTCTCTGCCTCGGCCAGCCCTGACACCCCGACAGTAAAGGGGAGTTGGTAGCAGGATGAACCCCACCGATCCCTTGGGTTCTGGTTTGCCCAAAGGAGTCAAGTGACGACAGCAGGAAAGAAAGAGGGAGTCTGCTCAGGGTCAACTACTGGCTTTATTCATCCCCTAGTGGGGATAACCTCAGTTCAGGATATCTGCCTCAGCACACACCCCTCAGCAGAAGTGACCCCTTGGCAGGATCAGCAGGAAAAAGCAAAGAACCCCTGAAAGCAACATCTTTTATTGGGGGGAGGAACTCAGGGATGGGTTTAACTGAGGACAAATCAGGGATCATGTGGGTATGGCTCTGCAGGTAAATGACACATATTACAGCAAATCAATAACTGAGGTGGGGAGAGAGCTGAAGTCTTGTCCAATCACTTGAGGCCCTCACTGGAACTTTCCAGACTTTTGGGAGAGACCCCAGAGTGACAGACAAGGCCCAGGGGCTGTATGACTTATGACTGACACATAACTGGGGTTGGGGTTAAACCAAGGAGGGTTGAACATGGGTGACATGGGGCAAACCATTACAACTTATAAATAGCAATATAAAACAAGGAACAAATACATATATAAAACTGATAAAACCAAAACCACACCACCACAATCTTAGCTTAACCAAGTTAAATTATTTTTTCTTTTTTTTTTTCTTTTTTTTTTTTCAAAAGTGTATATATTCTGAAAAAGACCTATTCAAATGGTTTATCCCAGGCAACTCTGAGGATACTGTGTCACAAAGACTAAATAAGTACGAGGCTCAAACTATCATACCTGTAATATACCACGGGAAATATCCAAGCTAACTGCGTGGCTTGTGAATTATTCTCCTCAAGGTATTTCTAGGAATCCCATGAGATTTAAGTATTTGCTTTCCCCTAAACGTACTGAGGGACGGTTTTTGAAAGTTTATCGATATTGTAACATTACTATTTTTTGTTGCTTTTCTTTTTTTAACCTATCATGTGTTCTAAACTTTTGTATACTTTTTAACTCTTGGACTATCCACACCATGGAACAGCTGGACACATCTAGGGACAGATTACATATCAGGTCAAAGGAGTACAAATACTTTTAACAGTTAAAAATTCAGGGGGGTTTTTCCATTCAGGTGTCAGGGCTTTCTTGGCTGACTGATGAACTATGAAGAGGACACTGCATGGCTGAGATACAGCTGCCAAGTTATCCATACCTGTTCTGTAGTTACACCAACAGCTACAATTTTTTTTCCACAGAGGGAGGCACAGCATCAGCTTTGTGAAGTGGGGTATGCTGGCCATATTTTGTATAATGCTTTTGTGAATATTATTTTACTGCCAACTGGGAGGATCACCATGGGAAACAAAGAACAAACCCTTCTGGAATACAGATACTAGTTTTGAAATACTGCATCTAAAAGCTGATTATTCTTTTCTTGCATGAAAACCTCTCCAAAAGCACCCTCTGCCATACAGCATGAGCATCAATGTTTTATTTTTCCAATTTCCAAAGACCACAAGTGTTTTTTACTAACACAAATGCGAATAGAATATTTTGGTGTGCCTTGACATGCTGTACTAACACACAAATAAATAAGCAGTCACAACAAATTTTCTCCTTCATCATATCAACATTTGATGTGGCACAAATATAGCAATATGCCTGAGGAAACTTCATGCTTAAAGAGAATATATGTTTCAAATAAAAAGTGTAATCTCATTTATATTTTAGTGGGAAACAATATATGCACAGGTAAAATAATGAAAAAGCAGAGATCAAATTCAAAGGCTGAACAGAAGTAGAAATAGAACTATATGTTGTTTCACTACCAAAACTTTAATCCATTACATACTTAGCACTTTTGCTATTCCACTATTTCTTGAATAAACTTGCCATTAGATAGCTTGGACATTATACAGCTGCCTAAATGTAGGTGCACATCCTGGATTATCCAACTTCACTTCCATCTCCCCTCTTGAAGCAGATGAATCTACTGTAAGTTCTGTGCCACATCCTCATGCTCCAGGCTGATGTGTCAGATACACTTGCATGTACACAGTGACCTTAAGTATCCACATTAGCCAACAAAATCCCATTCTGCACGTCTGTCCCACAGCTGGACATTTAAATTCAGCAACCCACAAACTCAACATGAATTGCACCTGCTTTGAGCCATTGGGGATGTCTCAGGATACCAGAGACACAGTGCTGCCTGACACTATATGGAGCTTGAGGGAGATCTGTGCCCTCCTGGAGTAACCCTGAAGTTCTCTCTGGAACATTTCGGGATCCTAAATAGTACTCAGCACCTATTTCTTAACAATCAAATCAGACCCATTAATTTCTCCAGCCTTTTCCAATGTATCCAAATGTTTTTGATCAGGACTGTATTTTGCATTTATTTATAAACAACAACAAATATGTAAAGCTTGTAATAATACAGAAATAAGATCATATTAGTTCATCAACAGCTTGGTCCTTTCTAACTTATTTGCAGAGGATTAGCTGATTTTGTCTTTTTTGGTGTACACAGGCCATACAAACAAAGCATTTAAAGTTCAAAAGCAGAAATTTGGCCACAGCTACAAACAACAAATTGACTAGCCTTAGCAATGAAATGTTAATTGCTGTCTGAGCGATTCAGTTCACAATACAAGAGTGTACAATGCTTAATCCCTGCCAATTTAGAAAATTTTTAGCAGATATGATTATCAAAAGAATGAGTATATGGGGTGTTTTCATATTTAAATGTAATCAAAGAGTCACCAACAGCCTTGCCTGCAGGGAGGGATCTGTGGACACAGAGCTGCCATACCTAGCCTGCTATGGGTTTCCTTTTCTCTGAGGCAGAGACCTAGCAGCTGTATTTGGTAAAAACGTAATCCTCTTTCTTCAGCTTCAGTTCTCCATATCGTTTATTAATTTCTCAAGCATCCAGCCTAGAAATATTTGCCATTTACACACTACTGTGAGCAATGGCCTGGTAAAAATGGTTGTCTTGCTACTTATACTTGATCCTCCATACTGATTCAATATAAAAACCAAAACACTGAGATTAAAATGTCAAACTGAAAGACTAGCCTGTGAGCTGAAGTTACTTAGAGAAAAAATGAGTGGCTAGACCAGAGTTTCTCCACCTTTGTAGGAAGAATAAGGAGACAGGATGTAAGGCAGGGGAAGCACACGCAGCCCCCGCCTTTTACAAACTCTGCCTTAAGCCAGATTCAAGTTCCACAGAAAACACTTGACACAGAGGGGAGCAAGTAGCAACTATTTCAAATAAGTTAGAAAATGGAAATGAGAAGTAAAAATACTGTAATTTTCCTGCTGTTGTTCATCTGAGACCTTATACCAACTACCCACCTCAAACACCCAATCCGAGTTTTAAAGAAGGTCTCTATGCCCAGATGAGTTCCCACAGGAATCATGGACATAGTTTTTGTGTATGTACACATCTGTACACTTGTTTCCAGTCTGAAGCTCAGATTTTGCATGAGACCAAATTCATCGTACATCCAACATAAAGTCTCCCTGGTAGCCCACAGTAAGGGCAGACACACCTCAGAGTTGGCACCTGAAGACAGTGGTGTTTGTAATCTGGCACTGCACACCCAGATCAGCAACCCTGGAAATGGAGCCTCATCATAGCTGGGGCTGGACCCCTGGGGGAAGGTAATATGCTACAGAACTGAGAGATCTTGTGGGTTTAATGTGTGCTCCTACACAGGTGACTGAGATTTGTCACTCCCCACTGACTCCAAGTTGTTTCTGAAGAACAATAATTTTATTGCATTGTGAATGGCTTTTCATTTTGCTAGGATAAGGGCAAGATTTGGGGTTGGACATATGAAAAATGGTTTGAATCTGATGGAAAACAGAGGTTTTTAAATAACTGGCAATTAAATTATTCCTGATGTTGACACACTGCCATCAGCTTTCCAGATTAGAAGTCCTTTTTCCTACTCAACCAATACTAGCCACTCTGGCAACTCCTGTTTTGGAACATTTAATACAAAAGGATATGCTCTTCTGCTCTTTACACATGGAAAAAAAGTTAGTAAAGAAACAAATCCTTTATGCCCCAGATGACCGTGATTACTAGATGTGCATAAATATGTTTCCCCTTCTGACATCTATACTTCTCACCACACTGATTTTCAAGTGCCTGCAACATGCTGCTGAAGAGCAGGAAAGCTGGTGAAATATTATTCCATATCTGTTTACTACCAGTAAAAACATAAGGTATCTCAAACTTACATTTTGTGGCCTATATTTTGTGAATAAATCAGAAAACAGTGAAACCCAAAGATGCCTACATTTCCTGGATAACAGCTCATTAAGATTCTTTTCCACCTCAGTGGCAGAGCTGTGACACTTGCACCAGAGCTCTATCAGATCCTCCAGGCTGATACCATTTCAATCAGAACGTGAATTTCATGACTGCAGAAGGTCGTCAAGTCAAATACTGTGTCTGATTTTTAAAAGGGTTGGATAATTTTATGACCATTAATAACACTTGCAGTTCTGCACGTTAAGACAAGATAATCAAATGTCACGCTTTGGAGTGTAGGCTGATTGCCATATAGGTCAGGAAGAATATTTTCACCAATGTACACCATTGCATAAAATAAACTTGCAAATAAAGTTCAACAAGTGAAAACCTTAATATCAAAAGCTTTAGCATCTCTATTAAGTCTTGTTTATATTTGGGTACTACATAAAACAAAGGAGGTGTGAAGGACCAAGCAGCTTCAAAAAAGCATTCAAGCAAATGCAGTATCTCTAAAAAGAATCAGATATGAATCTACTTCACAGTCTTTCCAGGTGTCATGCAAATTCCAAAGATTAAATTTCTAACCCACTTTGGAAATTTTTTTTAGCAAAGAATCACAGAAAATAAAGGTTGAATGGGATTTTGGGAGATCATTAAGTTCATCTCTGTTATCCAATGTTGGATCAATTAAGTTTGTACCAAAGAGATACTTATCTAGTATCTCTTTAGACTTCCAGTGATGGACATTCTACAGACTTTTTTTTTACTCAGAATTAGAACTTCTATGTTATTCTCAACTCATAATTTCAGTCAGGTAAATTATATGATAAATATAACATATATGTAATTCTATGTAAGCACAGAATGTTGTTAAAATGATATTTTGTCAATTTTTTTAATTAGCTGCTAAGTTTTCACTCTTTCTGAAAATGACCAAGGACCTTATCACACATGAGGGTAGCACACTCTACTTATACTTAGTACTTTATGGCTAAAGGAGTGCATTCTCAGCTCTATTTGCTAAAATACATCTACAGATACTATCATAATAACATAATTTATTTTATTTATACAGTCTCCATCATCAGTCCATTTCTCAACTTTTTCAAAGTCATCTCCCCAAATCTACAGATTTTATCTTTGAAATCTACAAATCTGCCCCCAAAAGGCATGTTTTTATCATGCATCACACAGGAGTCATAAAAATACCTTCCTTTTTTTAATTAATAAAAATAAATTATAAAAGATTCAGCATTAGACTAGCTGGCATGGAAATTAAACTTCCACATCAAGGAACTCTGAGAGCTTTTGCAGAGAAGCACGAGGGACATATGTTTTGTACATGATGCTAAAACTTTCACAGTTTAACCTGCCAACAAGTTTAAAAAACCTTCCGAAAAAAAAGGTAGAAGGGTGAAATTCAGTTCTTGACCTAAGAGTTATGTCTACCTTTTTTAAGAGTCCTGCATCTGACAGTGACTTAGACTCTGACAGGTTGTCTATCTAAAAATATGAGTCATTGATATATGCTATTTTTCACCTTTTAGATTTAGTCCACAGATTCATGAAGGTCACTTTAACAATGGCAATGAAAATTAATATAATTATCATTATAATATCAAAATTAGTTTTGTGAACTTAGTTTCTTTATTTCCAACTGCTTTTCCCTTAAATTTTTCAGAAAAGAAATCTAATTTTTGAGAAATTAAAACTTGTTAGTGCATTACTTTGGTCATGTACCTTGTAAAGATTTTAAACAAGACATCACATATATGTTGTCTTTTTATAAATAGACAGTTTTTTTCTTTTAATAAATTAATTTTATTTATATTTTACTGTAGAGGTAGATTAATTGAATGAAAAAATGGGTAAAATTCTTAGCCAGATTTTTTATAATTATTATTTGTTATATATATTTTATAATTTATTTATTTGATTCCTTTGGAACATTAAAAATGAGAAAATAGCTCTCAGAAAGTATTTTTAAAAGCATTTAAAACTTACAACAATATATTTATGAAACTATAAAATACAGACTGTTGTTTAAAGACAAGTAACAGACAGACAAACCACTCAAGCATCAATAATTCTAATGTGCAGTGACTGTATCCTCCAATCTTTTGCTTTATCTGGTTCTGCTCTTTATTATTAATCTATTATCCCCAGTTTATGAAAGAGTCATGGAGCAGGGGCTGTTATTCTGCTCTAAACCTGCCTGACAAAAACTGAAAATCTTTAGTTAATATTGGAGGGCCTGTCAAAACAGCACAACATGGGGAGCACAGAACCATGTGGTCTTACAACTAGAAGTAGCAGTCACGGCAAAATTAGGGCAGAGGTTTGAGCTTGGGTCTAGGAAGATGTCACCAAACTCACATGAGTTTTGATTCCAGGGCACCCAGATTCTGCCCTCTTGATGCAGCAGAAAAATATCTCTGCTGCCTCCTCTTTTTAGCAAGATAATCTGCAGATTTTGAGTGCACAGAACCAGATTCTTCATTGTTCTTTGAGAACAAGAGACAGGCAAACAGTTTATATTCAGTCATTTTAAAGATTAAAGAATGCTCTTTTATGTTTTCTTCTGAATTGATGTTAATTTAAATAAAAGCATTGAAACCTGCCTGGAAAGTATCTTAATTCTTAGCATTTGGTTGCCTTTATTTTATCCCTTTGTAGGTCTAGACAAGTTGATTTGTGAATTATTTAATTTGAAAGTATCTCTGAAGTTCAGCATATATATACTGGGGCATATAGACTGTGAAATGTTCCTGGCCATTAAGCTGAGGACATTAAAAAAATACTTCTTGTGTGTGAGTATTGTCAGCTAGCTGGGTTAACAGAAGATCAGACAGACAAATTAGAGCAACTGGTTGATTTTCTTGCCTAGATTGATGGGAATGACAGAATAATAGAGGACAGGCAGTTAGTATCAGATGCAAAGGTAGTCACGATGTCAGGGAAGGTGCACAAGCTGTGAATTCATAGCAAAAAGTTTACTTCTAAGGCACAGCATAGAAAAAATGGAGGTCAGAAGAAAAGGCACTAAGTAAATGTTTGGAAAAGAAGAAAAGGTAAAGTAAGTACTTAGAACTGAGTGTGTGGAGTAATAGCCTTGGAGAACTGAGTCATTCAATACCAGAAAGCCTGAGAAAAGCTGGGGAGAGGAGGTGGATTGTGACTTAATATGCCAGGAAGCTGTTGAACACAGAGATGTATTCATAACAGAAGGATCAATGAAGTACTTTATAGATAGCCACTTCTGCCAGATAAGCTGAGATAAAGGAGAAGTATCTGTCTACAAAAGTTGAAAATATTACTAAAAGTTTTATAATAGGTTAGAAAATTAGGAATTATCTGATATAATTGGGAATTATCTGATATTCTGCATATTCTGCTGGTGATATAAAGTATAAGGGTACACAACCAAGAGAGATTAAAAATGTTACCTAGAAACAGAAATATTGCTGTAGCCTTCACTTGACAGAACATGACCAAAGAACACCTTAATATTTGCAACTGTGGTTAGGGTACTGAAATATCTTGGTGGCTGCTCTCCAGATGTCACTTGTCATTTATTGTAGTTGTCAGGTTGCAGAGAGGGATTTAAATGAGCACGCAGATGAAAGGACTAGTTCCAGACCTCAAAGATAATCATTTGGGAGCATGTCATCAAGCTTATTCTGTGAGCCTGCAGAGTCCATGTCTGGGATCCATCCCAGGCAGTTAAGTGGTGTTGATGTCAGGTGGTTCCAGAGGATGAATCTTCCACATCCTGCTGACAGGAAGAAGGAAGTGGAAGTGGGTCTCTCCCTGCATTGACAAGAAAGGGAGCTTAGGTGCCTGGGTCACCCTGTTCTGTCTAAATTTTAGATTCCCAAGTTAAATCAGATGAGTTCCTTCAGGCCTTTGGCACAAGTGTGCAGCCTGGTAAAGACACTCAAATCAAGCCAGAATAATTCAGTTTCTATAGTGTCTGAAAGGCTGTGTTGTGTTTTATATCCTGTCAGAACTCACAGCATGCATTAAGCCAATTGTTTGCTGGTAGGAATGGTAAGTACAAAGCAGGTGGTTAAAAACATATGAAAAAAGTAAAAGTCCACTGGAGGTTGGAGGATGTATATTACATTCAGGATAATACAAGTACCTGATAAAAAGTTAGAATATTCTTGCAGTGAAAATACCATGCAGTGCATAGGAAAATTAAGTTACATAGTGATTATAGGTAGCATGAAGAGAAGACCTGCAATTTTATCTGACAGTTGAGGCAGTTAAGTGTAATTTATAGCCAAATAGGGAGTCAAATGATTTTCAGCAAAGAACCTTTAGTGAGGTTAGAAAAGTAGATCATGGCAACCTTTTAGAGATAAGAGACACCTCCTGAACAAGGCAGAAACATTGATCATGAGGCATTTTAATTACACTGATATTGATTAGGATAACAGGAATGCAATTATAAAGAAGAACACATCCTTAATTGTTATATATTCTTAGTGCAGATGTTTTGTTTCAAGTAATTCCTAGAGCAGGTTTTATAGTCCAAGGCTATTTCATGTCTAATACTAAGAAATGTGCTAAATATAAGAAATCACATTTAAGACACAGAGCATCCTGGATCTACTTATAAGCTTATCACTGAGTTTGAAATACTCATGGGAGGATGCTGTGTACTAGAAGTGTTTTGACTTTGAGAAAGGGGACAGTGAAAGAAAGCTGGATGCTCTGAGGAATGTTGATTGGAATTCTATAATGTATGAGAAATCTCCCGAAGAAGGGGAGGAAATATAATATTTAAGAAACAACTGATGAGAAGGTAATTGAAATTCATCTCAAGCAAATAGCTGTTCTGCTGAATAGAGAGTAGAATGTCAAGCAAATTAAATGAAAATATAACAGAATAATAAGTCTAACTCAAAACTGAAAATTGGAGTATGTTTCTTCTCAAACCTTCCGGTTCAATTATACACCTAAAAGTGTCTGCCTTTTTCTACCATCAAGAGAGAAAGCCTAAGATAAACAGAACTAGGATATAAGAACATATTGCCAACAATTAAAAGCAGATTAAATCAATCACACCTCTTGCACATCATTTAATTGAGAAAATGTCATCAGTGAATTGTCAGATATTCCAATCTTGTTTATGCTACTGTTAAAATTCTTGGTCTTCAATAAAAGCAAATCAAGCTAACAATTCAACCATGAAATCGCACAAGCTTTACAATTTATATTGGTTCTTTCCTCTTCTCAGACCATGCAGCAGTTCACAGTAGGTGACCTCCCTACTGTCTAGGTCAGAGACAAAAGTACTTGGCTGAATAGAACAACAATGCTGGGTATGAGTATATCCTGGAAAACAGCATCCAACAGATATTCTGTATGGACACTTTCTCTTCAGGTTTAGAAACCTGAGAAATGTTCATCTGCATCCTGTATTCTAATACTTTGAGGACCTGACCAAATGCTGGTTTAAGATCAACCTCAGTGTCTTTGTCTTAATTCATCAAACATGTTCTAGGTCAGAAAAGTTATATTCAACCATGACATCCAGAAATGACCCATTGTGTTTCTGTTTGAACAAAATCACTGACATCCTGCAGACCAGATTTACTTGGAAGTCATAAGAGATTAAGTCTTTTCAACTTAAAAGACTGGGGGTTTTTTGTCAGAGAGCAGAGCTCTTCAGCGTGCTAATGCTTTCTTGGTTTTGCAGAAGCAGGAACTGCTGGAAGGAGTTTCAAAGGATTAATGCCGTTCCCAGGACAGAGCCCAAGTACATGTATTATACACAAATGCTTACTTTGAATAAAATGATTGCTGTGTTTTTACCCACCAGTATTAGCAGGACTCCTCATCTTAAAGACATCATAGATCCCATAAAATCTGGGCTCTCTCCAGAGTCATGTAAGCTCCAGCTCTGGCTGTAATTGCACTTTATGCTACAGAGGCCCTACATCTGAAAAAGCCTACAGCTGTTTAATTCAGCTGATATGGATAATTCTAGGAAAAAAATTTCTAAGGAACAGAATAGTTGAGGACAGAGGTTTTTTTTCTCACAGCAACTGTAATCACTGAGATTTCAATTATATGATCCCTTGCTTCATAATTAAAACATAATCTCAGTCAGTTGGTATACATACATCTTGGTCAGCCTCACAGCTGGGTGTGGATCTCTGTGGAAATGAAATCTCTGCCAGCAAAGAGGAATCTGTAAAATTTTCGATCTGTAAAACTCTCAGATCAGAGATAGTTCTTTAAGAGATATAACATGATCTGAACACATCTTTACCCTCTCACTGTCTTCACTGTGAAGGAGAAGAGCACTGGTCAGCTATCTGGCATTATTTGGTCCTGATGCTTTCTCCTTTTTCAAATCAGATGCAAAATGTTAACTCATGAAGTTAACTTCATTGTTTTGGTAGCCTTCTTTACAGATGATCCTGTTCAGAATAATACCTTTCCACAACTTGTAAACATGGGAGATTTTTTTTACTAGTACATGGTATAACTAATATTTCTCTGCTTTCTCCACAGTTTCTAGCATTTGCTATCATATTTACCTTTTCACATCTCATTCATAGCTCTGAGGTACCCTTATAGTATTAAATCAACTAAGATATCATTTCCAGGTGGTAAATTTACACCTGATAGCATTTACGTGCATGACCTTGCATGAGATGCAACTAGATTTCTTCCCACTTTGTCATTTTATCCTCTAAGACAACTGGATATTCCTGTGTTAATAAACCAGACTTTTGAATTACAGTGCCTCCCAGCTTGCATCTTCACATTCATCCCCACAATATTCAAGTGAAAAATTAACATTTATATCAGTTCTTAAATCCCTTTGAGAATCTCTATTGACAATTTCCTTTCAAACCAGGACTCTCACTTCCTAACATAATCCCTTGTTGTTTAACTTTTGGCCAATTTGTTAATTTTCACATAATTACAGCTGTCTTCTCCATATGAATTAATATTTTCCCATGTGGCATATCTGTTTCTTTTAGAAGATCAAAGAGATTCTTTTATTTTTTTACCCCTCCTGGGAACATATACTATCTTATCAAAAAGTGTTTTAAGTTTGCTTGGAATTCTCATTTTCTCAATTTTCATTTCCTTCACAATTTCTTTTGGCATATTGTGGAGAAGAATACCATTCCTCTCTGAATAGACTCATTACCTGAAGCCTTATTATCTAATTTTATGTGCTAGTTTTCACAGTTAATCTGTTACTAAGACCGTCCAATTGATTGTAGTAATTTATTTGAATTAAATGTTGCTATTCCTGTTTCCATACCTCATTTTCACAGGCCATCCTGGCTTGACCCTAGAGATTTATCATGGGGTAGTAGTCAGGCAAAGTAGGTCACGGGTGGTTTTACTGTTAGCTAGAGGGTATCCACCCAGTATAAATATTGCCTTTTTTGCCCCATACCCTCTTTATTTTAAACAGCTAATAAATGTTTCTTTTAATTTCCTTCATGAGCGCAAAATAAACTCAAGGGTGCACCTCACATTCAGAATATGTAAGTTATAGCCTTTTTACTGATTATATTCTTTTTTCATTCTTTCTTAACTCTTAGCTAATCACCAAGTTCCTGTCTGTATTGCTATTTTACATGGTAATGTCTGGAAATAATGTCAAAAATTTGCACTAAAAGAATAAATGAAGAGCCAATACAATTTGAAATAATTTTTGGACCACTGGTATTTATAAAAAAGCTATTTCTAAGGTGAGGTGTGCTTTAGTTTCACTGACTTCACCAAACGTTTTCCTCGATTTCTCAAGGTAGATTCTTTGCAAAGGAATGGCAAAAAAATTTTTCCTGTCCATTTGATATGAACTGAGACTTTTCTAGGTCCAAATTTGTTTTCTATAGCTAAAGGTGTTATGACTGAAACTCAATTTTAGATTTTCATATGAATTTTGAATCTGAACATAGCCATCCATATTTTACTTCTAACAACAACTTCTCCAAAGAATTTGTTTTGTTTTGAAATTCATCCAGATCACATTTTGATACCTTAGCCAGTTATGGTTCCTCAAACCCTTCCCATTTCTCATCTTTGCACACATCAGTACTCAATATTATTACATAATTTCTGTCCTTATTTCTGGTCTCTTCTTTTAGAACACATACTTTAATTTTATTTGGATAATCATCGCACTGTATTTCTAACAGTTACTGCTTATTATCTACCCAGCCTGCCGGTAATGTCTGCCTTGTTTTTTTGCCTTAGCTCTTTGCATTATACGTCATGCATTTGCATTGATTGTTTCTTGTTTCTACCTGCACTGTAACTGCTTTGGATTTTTTTTTTTTTT
>VWZU01009334.1:630018-678048 GCA_013397095.1 Sterrhoptilus dennistouni | reverse complement strand
TTTTTTTTTTGATTTAAATTTTTTGTTCTCTCACACCCAAGTAGACACACAAGAGCACAGCACAAAAATATTCAGGTCTAAAACACAGGCCCAAAAATCTTGGAATCACAGCTTGCAACATGGCCTTCATAAAGCTGTAGTGTTCTCAGCTACCACATCTTTCTTTTAATGAGGTATGTTTGGTCTGGCTTACAAGAACTGAAATACTGTCTCTGTCATGGATACACAGGTAGCCCTCTTCACTTATCTATCATTCATCACTCCATGATTATTTAATGTCATGATTCCCTATGAGGAAAGTATACACAGCATATTCAGAGCTCAGTACAGGGTGGGTGATATTATCGTGAAACAGGTTGTATTTCCTGACTTTCACAGAAAGAAGGAAACAATCTTTGTAGCAAAATATCTTTTCACACAAATAAGCAGGGAGACTAAACTGCAGAAAATTTACTGTGCTAGTTTATTTTTGATACATATGGATGTTTTTTCTTTCCTGACTATTGACTTTCCGTGTACTTTGAAACTGTTTACAACTGTGAGTGCTAGAAGATATTTTTGGCTTTTCTTTACTCTGAAAAGAAAAATTCACTCTTATCCAGCACCTGCCCAACAACTCTGGGCACAGCAGTGTCCCATCCTTTGGATGACTCTAGGAAATACTACAGTTATAGTAACCACCTAGGGTGCTTCCCTGCTTTAATCTTTTCCTGCCTTTTCTGAGAAATATGTCTGGTAGAAACTCAGTTTCTTGTTTCCTGACTGTATTTTTTTTTTAATAATTATGTAAGCATCAGTCCTACTGGGAGCTGTGAGGTGGTAGGCTTCCCACAGAGGGGCGGTAGGTGGGATTGTGAAGTATTTTAAATGTCACACTACACCTCCTTTTCTGTAAATGACACTGCCAGTCTGTTTCACTGTGAGTAATTTAGGACTGGAGTCACACTCACCTACAGTGAGAACTTTTTCCTCACTGAGTCCGACATTTTGAATGTTCTATCAAGTTCATCTTTTTCAAAAGCAATCCACTTGGGAGACAGGTTTTCCACTTCAGCTGTTGCCCGACACAAAAACTGGTAAGGACCAATCTGTTGGATTTTTGTGTGCAGGAAATTTCACCAGCCATGGGAAGAGTTGCACACATGAGGGTGACTCATGGTATCAAGAGGTTACCGGGAGTGACCCAAAGTACACTGTTTCTTGGGAGTTGGTATCTACCAGCTGACACAGTGGGACAGAAGAAACTGGCAAACATGGCAGTGCTTAATTAGCTTGCCTAGGATCACTGAGCATGGGGAGGACTGCATTTTAAATGTCACCCTCACAATATATAACATATTTACCCTTATAATGGAGGAGCTGATTTTTTAATTCTTTTTGTAAAATAGCTTTAGGTAATACTTCTGGTCTACATAAATAGGCAGGAAGGTTGTAATTTTGTTAAAAACATTATACAATAACGTATCCTTGAGAAATTTGATAAGGCCTGTCTATGCCACCATAAGCATACTAAGTAAAGCCTTTTTACTAAGTTCATTTGAAAGAGCTTGCTAAGAGCTAAGGCACAAAACAGTGGAATTGAATTACAGTGGCCTAATAAATTATCAGCCATTAGCTGAATTTCCTTAATTGCCTCTGGGCATGCTTTTAGTCCACCCCAATTGTGAGGTAATAAACGTTAGAGAAAGGGATTTTAGAACATTCAAAGCCCATAGAACAGTAAGGAGTCTAAATACTTTGTTGAACTGGTGCCTATGTCCTTATATGATATTACATAGATCAACAACTGGTTTTTCAATTCATGTTTATAGTATTATTTGTCATGTGTTACTTGAACCATAGGCAAAGAGCAAAAGCTAGAAAAGCTGAGGGGCATGAGGAGGAATAAAGAAATACTGATGAGCCACAAATTTGGAAGGCCTGAAAATCCTTCTCAAAAGAGGCTTGAAGTTGCCACAATATATTAAAGAAAGGGAAGAAAAGGGGGGAAAACCAAAACAACCAACCAAAACAACAACAAAACAAACAAAACAAAAGGCTTGCCAAGATAGAAGGCAGAGGATTTTCAAAATGGCACTATCTAAAAATACAGATTAAATGCCTTTACTGAAGAAGTACTATGGTGTTTAAATCCCACTTTGTGTTTACATTGATAGTATTTTTGATTGGCTAGCAGTGGGAATACGGTTCAGTTTATTTAAATCAGTTTATCTATTTTTTGAATCTATGTGGATATTTTTATTGGTCCAGCACATCTCTAAATTGCAAAGTTAATATAAAGAAAAATTCTATTGTGAACATTTAATTAACAATTAAATCTCCAGAGTATTTCTGATGAGATAAAATTCTGATTTATTTAATTCATGTGAATCTATAAAGAGAACTTGCATATCATTTGGATTTCCATTCACAACTTTTAAACACTAAGCATTCCTATCACTCCTGTCCTGCCATGGCATGTGAAAACACATTTAGCAGTACCTAGTAACAATACATCTTTGGTCTTCACAGTCTTTTAATGAGGTGTGACTTTGCAGTAATTTCTTATATGTGGAAATGGATATTGATGTAATTACTGTGTAGGAATCAAAGAGTGGTGTGATTAATTACTGTTGCTTCTGAAGCTGGACAAATATTTTAAAATTAAAAATTAACTTCTCGTGCCCTTACTTATCTGGATTTTTTTCAGACTCCTGACATCTGCTTTCTGTAAGAAGCTTTACTGGAAAATTATTAGTTCACATGCATGGATAGTCATGAAAATGTGAATGATAAACATGGACATGCAAATATTCACATAAGACTATGGCATTTGTATGTGAAGGGGAATACCTTTTGACGCAGATAAAAGAGCTATTTAATGAGTCATAAAAAAATTCAATCATACTATTTGCAGCTAGAGTAAACCATACATATATTACTGAGTTCCAATCATGGCATCACTGCATATGCTTCATCAAATACACCTTTTTAAGAAATAAATACTCTCTGGCATAGCAGGATTAGACAGTGAGTCACTCAGCCAGAGCTTTGCTAAATGAAAATTTGGCTAGATATTTACCAACACTCCATTTATGCCTCTTCATTCAATTGTCTTTTCAGTCCCTCTTTCACATCCATTTCATTGTTCATTGCATGAAGCCCTTGTTGAACTTTCTAAATAGCCATCGCTTAAAACATCCAAGTTTTAAGCATGCACTTATACAAACACACACACTCTCTCTCTACACATATTTGTACACAGGTTCATAGTACCTGTAGATAGGTATCACTACTAGAATAGCATACAAAAAGCAGAAATTGATATTCAGTAGACACAGAAGTAAAACACAAACAAATTATTAGAAATGTGCTGTTAAGATTTGTTAAAGGGAAGAACAGTATTAAAATGTTTCAGCCTAGAAATTTAATACAGATTTGAATTTACTACAGGAAAAAGAGACCTTTCTATTAGTAAAGTTAATTTTTGTGTGACCTCCCAACCTCTCTACAGAGCTACAATCCCCTTTAATTTGTTACCCCAGTGTGACAGACCAATTGGGTACTATCAAAATACCTCTGCTCTCTTTCCCTTTTTTCTGTTGCTCAGCCCATTTCTCTTGCAAAATAAAAGGATTTTAAAATTGAAATTCATTATTTAAATTTCACGCCTTGAAGCAATGTACAGTCTTAAAATTTAGTACTCAAAATATATGTAATTTAATTGAAAAATAATAATGTCCCACAAAGTGTGAAAGAATTGTCTTTCATGCATACAAGTATCTGTAATCAGTATTTCTGAGAACCATATAATGACTCGGGTCGGAAGGAACCTCAAAGACCACCTAGTTCCACATCCCCAGCCATGGCAGGGAAACCTTCCACTAGACCACCTGTCTCAAAACCCCATCCAGCCTGGCCTTGAACACTTCCAGGGATGGGGGAATTATAGCTTCTCTCGGCAACCTGATCCAGTGCATCACTGCCCTTGCAGTGAAGGATTTCTTCCTAATATCTAATCCAAACCTACCCTCTCTCAGTTCAAGACCATTCTCCCTTGACCCATCACTACTAAATGCCCTTGTCAAAAGTCCCCCTCCAGGTCTCTTGTAGCCCTTTTTAGGCTACAAGATCAAATAATCAAATGCAAAAAGCCATAAAAAAGCTGTTCAGCACTAAGATTCTCCTCGCTTGTATTCCCTTTGAACTAAATTTTCATTGCAAGGTGAGTTTTGTACTGCTGGGTTTTTTTATGGACATGGACAGGCAAAAGAATGGATAACAAAGATATACAAGGAAGGAAGTAATAGCAGGAAGGAGGGAGGGAAGGGAGAACTGAGGAAGATGGGAGGGAGATAAAATCTAAAAATCTAAAAAAATAATCTAAAATAAATATGATATAGTCTGGAATCAACAATTAATATTTCTACAGAACAATGAAACCAAATGCTTACGAATTACCTAAAAGTAGGTATGGGATGCAAAATAGTCAATAATAAAATGTCCAGCAGGTCTCCAATTCAATGCAAATGTGAAAAGACAACTGATGCAAACATGCATTAGATAAAACAGGTTCACTGTTCATGAGAAAGTAGGTCTGTGTTTAAGTGGGCTAAACCCCATCTACACTTGTTCACACTTTTTCAAAGCAGGTAAATTTATCAGGTGCAGAGAACTACCAGGATACTGAGCAGAATCTGGACACTATCTCAAGAGAGAAGAATAAAAGAGCTTTGCTTATTCAGTAGAGTAAAACAAGACTGAAAAGGGATATGGCCATAAACATCTCATGAAGGGACAGATGTCAGTGGGTGAAAGACCTGAAAAAGTTCAAAAATTATATCAGCACAAAAGTAAAAAAGTATAAAGTGAATATGAGATATATTCTATGCTGTAAGTTACAAGTTTGCGTTGTGTATTTTGCATTAGCAAGATAACAGATTCATGGCCCCAAGGGATGAATTGCATGCTCCTAACCAAGTTTTACTTTTAGGAATTTGCCCACAGCTACTGAAAGTTTTACTCCTGGGACAGGCAGTCACCACACTGCAGTTAAACTAAGCTGTCATGGTAAGATACAGAGAAAAAGGTAGCATGTCGATTAAGCATAATGATGTGGCAATTAGCTTTTCATTTCAACTTTCTAAATATGTGCCATGGAATAACTAAAAGGATGCAAGAAATTTAATCTCTTCATCCTCTATTAAAAAATAGGGGATGTGAAGAAATGAAAAATATTCAACTACTCAGAAAATCTATTTGTCTTCTTTGTTCAGAATCTACTTCTATTGATCACTATCAGTGCTGACAAATAGCTTGAAGCTGTGATCCTGAATTGATATTTAATTAAAATGAAGATCTATTCTAATTGTATGGTAAATACATCAGAGTTCTGTATGTAAATAATGTCAACAGATGTGGGATAAGAGAGGAATTTTAAATAAGTGTTAGAAAGTTTGCAAAGGGGCTAGGGAGCAAATCATGCAGAGAAAAGCAATAATTAAATTCTGTCTCTAATTTATTTTTACACTGGATCCCACTCTTATTACACTGAGGTTTAAAGACTGATTTCTTATTCTCCCTGCTAGAATGAATAAATTACATGTACAATATGGGGTTTGGGGAGGGGGGGTTAAATCACAAAAGTAGTGTTTTCTTCATCAAAGTGTGAAACCTATTTGTAGAATGAGTAGACCATGTGTCTTCATGACATTGAAACTTACAAAATGAAATTACTGAACTGCCTCATAGGGAATGGTGTTATTCAGAGAACATTTTGTGTCTCAAGCCTAGTCAGCAACTTTCTGTCACTGTGCCCTTTCTCCAAACTCATTAATGGGGAGCACTGAACTGGTCTGTTGACTACTCAGAAGTCTCAGTCAGCTCTCCTATATCAGACCCTCTCCAAGCAGATAGGAGCAGCCTCACATTTACAAGACCTGGTTTTTGTGGCCTCAGACACTCTGACATCTTCTGGAGGCACAGCACAGAGGAACTGAAGAAATTCAGGAGTTCCTGGAGGGCCCTGATGATAATTTCCTCTTTTGAGAGAGAGCCAATGAAGAGAGGTGCTGTGCTGGACTTCCGGCTCACAATGAGTGGCTTTTTGGGGATGTGAAGGTCAAAAGCAGCCATGGCTGCAGCAAGCATAAGAAAGTGATGGAATTCAGGGCAGAGGGGAGAGTGAAAACAAGCACAGACTACTGGAGACAGGGAATGAGGAAGAGAGCATCAGACTGTTCTCAGTGGTACCCTGTAATAGGACCAGAGGCAAAGGAATGTTCAGAAAGAACATCAGGAAGCACTTTTTCCTGTGAGGGTGACTGAGCACTGACAGACATTGCCCAGAAAGGCTATGGAGTTTCCATACTTAGAGATATTCAAAAGCCACCACATTGCCCTGGGTACCTGCATTTAGATGGTCCTGCCTGAGCAGGCATGCTGGACCAGCTGATGCAGTGACCTATTCTTTTCCCTTCCAACACAAGAAATACCTGCGACATCTTCAACAGGTTTTGGTTGTACCTGTTTGGATAAATTGTTTCTGAATACTTCTCATACATGAGTGACGAAAAAGTGCTCAGGAGTAGAGTGCATGCATACACCTATCACAGCTTTTATGTGTTTCATCATTATTTAGAGAAGAGATTGAAGAGAAAAAAAGTTTGAAGAAAATGATCTCTGTAATTATATGGTCTATGAGGCAGTTTTTTCCCTCAGCTGGAATTCTAGGATTCAAATTATATTCAGTAGGAAGCCTTCACTGTTTTTACTGGCACTGAAAAAGTGCTTGAGAAAAATATGTGTTTATTAAATCACACTTTTTGAATTTTATTCATTTTAGTAAGTGGTTTTAAGTAATTTTTAAACTTTCATTTTAAGGCCTTTTATTTACATACCTCTTTCTGATGTAATTTTTACTTTGAAATGACAAACCTTCACAACACAGTCAGCCTTGAGCAGAATTTTTTATTCTTCTGTAATTACATTAACTGCTCTGCCAGGTTTATCTTTGCAAGGACAAAAAGCCATCCAAAGGTATGGTTGGAAGGACAAAGGTAATCATGTCTGTTTAGAATGCAATGCCAGCATGTTACTAACCTGTGAACTATTTCTTCTACTGTGGTATATTAAAATAGATCTGACTTCAGCCCAGTACCCTCAATTAATGTCTGCGGGAGTTACTTTTCCACTTTGTGTCTCAAATCAGAGAAATGAGATTGCCTTGGCCAAACAGTGAGGTGTGAAAGCTCCACTAACTTCAGTCATAGTTTAAATAGGAAGAAGGTATCAATCTAAATTCCAAAATGAAAAGGTTTTAGCACCAAATGCATCGGTAAGGTAGCACAGACATGTTTAAATTATTACAAGGAGTTAAACCACAGGAAGTAAATGTACCTTTTAGTGAAAGAGCTTATTTTTCTGTGGCTACATCAGTCAGAAACCTGCAAAGAATATGAAAAGAGCCAGGCACTGTGTCTTAGGTGAAACACATTCAGCTGGATAGCTGGCACATATCTCAGCCTTAGGGAGTGGTTCCTTCATACAAAGATGAGGTTTAGGGGTCCATATTCAGGGGTGTGTGTGTGCATGCGTGTGCCCTCACCCACATCCCTGTAAGGGCAGACTGTCTCTCATCAGCAATCTGACTGATAGTTTAGTAACCATTAATATAGCAACAACAGCTTTTTTGTTTTACCTCTACTGTGAAAGCTTGGCTGGATTCCTGCTTCCATATGTACTCATTTACCTTCCTTCCTAATGATAAATATATAACATATTCAATTTGGCTCGTATACTTTCTTTACTTTCCTTTTTTTACTCAAAATATCTTCTGTCTCGCCTATTGAAGAGTCTAAGTGTGTTTCACTCAATTATAGGGAAGTCCATGGTAATTCACTGTTGCCTGAGGCTCTCTGAGTTATACCTCTCTCACTCTTATGACAAAAACATAATATGGGCTCTTCAGGGGTAATATTTTCAGTGGCAAGTTGTACCTGGAAAACTATACAGTGCTAAAAATAGAAGGATGCTCTCACAGGCTGGCTTTCCTCCCTGAAATTTTCAACATTCCCATGATACTCCACACTGAAAATCTTGTTTCTCTGGGTGAAATTTTGTTTGTTTGTGAACACAGCCCAGTACATGTAGAGTTTGACTTCTATGTTTGAAATAATAGAAACACATTAGTTAATACCATCTTATTTTCAAGTCAGTAGAAATAAGGCAAAAGTTTATCTGGGATTTTGTGCTAATTCCTTCACTCCTTAAGTGTCTACATGGAAATCTAGTGGTATAATTGTTTTTCATCAGAAAATGCCTGTTGAAAAACAGGCAAAATGCTTTGTGAAAAGCATTTTGTGTTTGTGAAAACACAAAAATTTTCATTACCTTTCCTTATAAATCAACATATGGAAAGCCTTCAAATAAGACCAAAATAGAAATTCTTTACCATTTCAAATATAATACCTAGTTCTGTTTCAAAATTAGCTGTAATGCAATGTTAATTATAGATGCTAGGCAGTACTTCAATACTAAACTTGACTGCAAAGAAAAATACATTTGAAGAACTATATATGAATTTAAAGAGTTAAAATTCTGGTATATCCTAAAAGTGTTCATTTCACTTTCTTGTAGTTCTGGTGGGTGTTTAGATGGTCAGACACACTTAGCATCCTACCACTTAATGCTCTTTAAAAGTGAAAATTAATAATGTGTTTCTTCTATAATTCTGGTCATATTATAAGTTGTTTTCAATCTCCAATATTATAAATTATTTTTAAGTATTTTTTAGCATCATAAGGTGTCAGGCATTACTCAGAAAGAATGAAGACAGTGCCTGCTTCAATTAATTCTCAATTTATGTAAAATATTGTAACAGCAATATTAACAATTATTTTCCCTATGTACAGTCTCATTAATGATCTGTTCTCTATTTTATCAAGACCAGTATGTTGTGTTAATACGTGCTCTGTGGAAATTAACTGCAAAGTGTTTAATTCTGTTCCTTCTTTTTTTTTTCTTTCTTAGTATGTTGTTATATCTCTTAATAATTCTTTATTTTGCATAAGAAGTAATGCAGTGTTTCTGCTACAACTGAAGAACAATCATGGCAATGCTGCTGATTGTTCTTCAGTTGTAGCAGAAACATTGTAGAGACAGAATAAAGTGTGCTGGATAATCCAGAAAAAGGGAAACAAATGAGTCTGGTAGAATTAGGTTGGTAAGTAGTCATTAATTCCAGTAGAAATATATTTTGATTTCCAAACTAAACAGATATACTAAAGAAGTCCAAAATGTTTTGAGGAAGGCAAGGGTAAACCCATAGATATAGACCTAGACATGATGAGCTCTTACTTATATTTGAGGAGCCATTTTGAGCTTTTATCCACACTGGTGGGGGTTCCATAAAAATAAGAGGGTAGAAAACTTAGGTCCTTTCTTTCATACAAATCCATGGGGATAACAGAAAAAATCAGTACAGAGCCCAGCCATTACCTGACAGCCAAAATACATACACGTAGATCAAAAAGACTTTAAAAATTGAGCTGCAAATAGTTTTATAAATTACGTTGGTCTTTAATTAGTACTTCTTTTACTACTGTTTTCAGCATACCTTCAGCTAGTAGCTAATATACAAATAGGAAAAATAAAGGGATTCAGGGGAATTATTTGTGAGGTATCCATGGAGAGTATATTTTTGTTTTGCAATGTACATCTCATTCTAACTGCTACATTCAAATATAAGGAAGAAAAACATTCATGGTGATGCATGCATCAGCTCAGAGGTTCTGCTTCAATTACCACATATTCACAAGTCTTTACAAATCACTGAATACTCAAAAATGACAGAATAGTGAATACACAAAGAAAAAAGGGAAGAAGACACAACCAAAACTCATAACCTTTTTAAAGATTATTATCAAATAGAAAGTCAAAGCTTCCCAAGAAAGATAATAACCACAAGTTATTTGTCCATCTCCAGGAATCCCAATAGTAATAAGTTTGGTTTTCAGTTTCAGAGGATCATTTCCCAGCATTTTAAGGGTAGATACAAAAAAAAATACTCTTCCCATCAATTTCTATTATCTGAATATGAGCAGCACAAATTCTTATACAGTAGCTAAATATTTCCCAATAGTGTAAACAAATTAATAGCTCTGAAATATGTGTCTCTTGTTTAAATTATTATTGTGGATACAAAAAGCCAGAGACTAAAGAGATTTTCTTTCAAATGAAAGAACACAAGGAAAAAAAATTAATAAAAAGTTCAGTCTATCTGTGGAATATCTAGTCCCAAATGTTCACCACCAGATGCTGCTTCTTTTCCCTGTTTTTTCCTTCCCCTTTATACTTGCTACTAACCAAATATAAAATCCTCCACTATTTTTACAGTCTCTATCTTTATTTCCCCCCCTGGAACCCCTAGAACGATGGACATTTCCTGCCCTCCCTGCTGCCAGTGCCCTGCGGAAGGCTGCAATCCTGACACAGGCTCTAACACTGAAAGGCAATGAGTGAACAGAGGATATACTGTCTTGGGGAGCTCAAACTCACCATGGAGTGGCAGGAGAACAGCTCAACAGCAGGAAAAGTACATTTCTTCATATTTATTTAAGCTCTGCAATAGCAATGAGGAATATGTCTAGGATCAGGAAGCAGTTGCCCCTTCTGCTGCCCTATAAATTATATTCTTGCCAGGCCATTGTGCAAAGTCTTTCAGTTTCCTGAGAGATTTCCTGATGGGTCACAGTACTGGAAGTGACACCTACAGCTACTGGAAATAATAGCCCATAGCTGCAGCAAAAGAGAATTATCGGCAGCACTTTTTATTCAGGATAACAGCCTCATAATCTGTATCATCACTTCAGAGTGAATTCATACAACAAAACCAAACAAGAAGACAGACAGGTTGTTTGCGTTGTGAGTAAAATGAAAATACCATTTTTCCCCCCGACATTCTATCATCATTATTTTCCATTTTTTCTCTCCTTTTGAGAAAGCAAAATGGTACAGATAAACTTAAATGGATCTGAATAAGAATCATGGTATTGTACTACTTTAGGCACATCTTGGAGAAAACCCTTTTCTGTCACCAGAGAGTAGTTGAGGGATACATTGCTGAAGACCAAAGTTTTTTTCAAAATAAGTGATATCAATATGCTTTTTACAGAATCCTAACTTTGATTTCAGTGTTGATCTAAAAATAGGAAAATAATTCTTTATGATGCTTTTTCAATATTGCTGTAGATCTCTGTTTGTATCTCTTCTACAGGATGTGCCAGCCAATGCGGTCACATTTTATCTCTTGTGCAATGCTCTGCCTGATGCACCCCACTTAAGCTGTGTTCCCACGGACACAGAAGGAACAGTCTGGTTTAAATGGAGACAAGAGAAGCCTGAATATTGCCCCTTTAAGGAAATTCCAACAGTATAGATCACATCTCTGCTGTTGCATTGTGTGATGCCCACAAAGACACAGAATATATAGCATGAGCAGGATTTGGCTTCAAATGAAGGTGTCTTTAGCTGTGTGTCATTTGTCACCCATATGTATAAGTTCCCATTATGTGGAGCAGAGGTCACAGGCTCCAGTCAGTATCACAGTTCATACAGATACCCAATTCCTTTTAAAATTACTTAGGGTACCTGTGATAGCTTCAAAGACTTGGTAAGTATGTCAGAACACACACAGGAGAAAAGTACTTTGCAAGACCATCAGCTGAAGGATGAGACACCCAAAGAAGGCTTCTTAAACTTCTCTAACTGACCATATTCAAACAGCTAAATTACAACTCATATTGACAGTGAGCTGAACCTTTTTCTAGGCTCCATTAACTGTATGGATTAAATTTCTATCAACGATTGTTCAAATCTCCAAGCAAATCCTTCTCTCTTTTCTCTTGTGAAGAGTCCTGTGGAGACAGCTGAACCAGCTCTATATAGTGAAAATTCTGGGGGTCCGAGCCCTGACGATCCGACCCCTTTGAGTTTCCTCGGAACTTTGCCCCAATGGAGACTTGATAGAGAGAGGTAGCCTTGATCCAATTGTCCAAAAAGGAGTTTTAATAATGCCTAAATAACAAATAAGGCATACACTGTATTTAAAGCAAACCGGAAAAAGGCGGTACAGGGGGCAAAAAGCACAAGGCCAGGGTCAGACAGGGGTATTTATACATGCCAGTGTGGGGTGGAGTTGAGGCAGGGTCTGAGGGAAGGGTCCAACAGGGGAGACCCTTAGGAATATTAAAATTTCTGCACAAAAAATCAACCTATGGTCACACACAGAACTAGAAACTTTCTAGCAACAATTTGCATATCTTAACTGAGGGAGCATGTGAGTAAACTTCATGCTTACTATGCTTAGAAAGGGGTTTCCCAGGGCACTATGGACTAATGGGTTTTCCTCTTCTCTGGGGAAACCACTCTCTACAATATAGGAAAAGGTTTCGATAGGGAAACTGTCAAGCTCAGGTTCTGGGTTTATTTCAGCCTGGGGGACTGCTCTGGAGATCAGCCATCCTGCTTGCCCCTGCAGCAGCTCTGTCCATGTATCTCTGCAGAGATATGGGCATAGGAAGCACTTTTCTAATGTACCTACCTGGTGCTGCCAATTTCTACTCTCCCATTCCCTGTCACAAGTCATTATGTTTTGACAATATTGTTGCCATCTGAATTTTAAAAGTTTCTTTTATTTCATAGGTAATTTGCAACATTTAACTTAAATAACTTGGAGACCATAACAACTAGTGAGTAAAGAAAAGAAAATCTGCATAGTCTGTTTATTCCTTATTAAATAGCAGATTATTATTATTATTAAACTAAAGTGATCCAAATATTCCAACTGCATTTGGGGTCATAAAGTCTTCGTCAAGTTTTAGTCAAATACTAGTGGAAATGTCCCAGACTAGAAATCAGATAAAAGAAGATTAATAAAATAATTTCTCAGAGACCCTTTGTAAAATAGAGATTTTCTAATGGAGGAAGAAACTTATTCAAAATAGATGTAAAAATTAATGACAACTACCTGATGCTGTTTAAACAGACAATAATCATCAATAAAAAAAGAAGGTTTAACAACTGTGTTTCATCACAAAAAAATATATTAACCACTTTCTGCAGTCTGAAACCATCATCAATCAATAATAGATAATATTTACTTTCTCCTGCTGGGGAGCCTTTTTTATATTTTTAATGGAATACATTGAGTGTAGGTTGCCATAGTTACAGCAGAATTTCAGAATGAGTTTTGTTTTATCATAATTGCTGCATATTAGTATATAAACAGCTGAACCCTGTCTTCCACTGGTAGCACTAATTTGTGCCTAGAGACAATTCTCTCCCCTCAGAAAAATCGAACAACAACTTAAAATATGCTGTAAGTTTGTGGTCTTTCCCAGAGGGAGTGGAAAGTTTCTGCAAGTCAAGCTGTTTGTTGTTTAGAGCCTGGGACTGCTGGGATAAACAGCATAGAAAGGTGAAGCTGCAAAAATCCATCACCAGCAGTAAAGGGAAATTAAAAGTGTTCCCTACCCCACCCCAGATGTGTTGAATTATAACCACAATACTTCCCATCACTATTGTTTCTGAGCAGACCTGAACACTAATGAATTTGGCTGGGATTTTTACAGAACCATAAGAGAGTTCAGAAACTAACAAGGAATGCAACATAAGCTCTATAAAGATCTAGTTTTTATCATCACAGTGTTTTCTAACATAGAAAACTATTGTTCCCAGGTTGCAGAGGCCAGGAAGGAAGAGCTTCTTCATCATGCATTCCTTATTAATCCACATAAAGACTAATACCCATCAGACACCCCCTTCACTCTTTAGAGAGTGGAGTTGTGAAAGTAATTTTTCCCAGTGTGAGTAATTGGATTTTTAATCTCTCCCAGAAATATTGAAAAGCAGGAGATGACAGCATAATGGTAAATTTCTGCATGAGGTAAAAGGTAAAAACCTCAGATCTCAGGTACCAGCTGAAGTGCTGCCTTCAAGAAGTTACATGAGTAGAACTTCCATTGCACTTCCATATTTCTCCATGATGAGAAGTCAAACAAAACTTCATATAATATGCCAAGGTACTTGAAAAGGCAATATGTCTGAAATGGTGGCTGTTATGTTTCCCTAAGCAAAAGAGAAGTCTTCCAAAATGGTCAGTGACTGACAGCCCAACAAGATTTTGTTCTGTTGCTCTTAAAATTCCATGGTCCTGCAAGTAAAATGCAAAGGGAAAGATAATATGTCATATACAATACAGAAGAACAAGAAACAAATGTCAAGTCAAAAATTGCCTTCTCCAGCATGACAGCTATTGTATGGATCAGTGGATTACAGGAGATAGTAGTCTTAAACATGCTACACTTTAACAACTACAGTTTTGTAACAGAAGATGACTCAAGTGGCACATTGCATAATAAAGCATTATCTTAGTAAATGCCTGTTTCCCTCAGAATCAAAAAGGAAAATCTTTTCATTAACATTATAAATGACTAATTACTTTATAAAATCAATTTAAATATGTCTAGTAGTATTTAATCATTTTTTCATATCTTCTTTTTAAAGCTTAAGTTTTGAGGATTATTGTTATCAAGACAAGGAATTAAGGCTTCACATTCTTGGGTTTAGTCCTGTTGCAGTCTAGAAGGGCCATATCTTCATAATCTTCACCTTTGTGATCTTATGGATGAGAATGTTCAATAAAATATCTACTTTCCTTTTGAACATTAACTTAGATGTTTACACATCAATATTCTTACCTGAAATCCTTCCTCCTCTTTAAGAGAACAAGGCGTTTTTCTCAAACGTAGTAGGTACAAAGGGTCCCACAAACAAAATAACTTTCCTCACACAATTAGAAAAGCTGAGTACTTTGACTCAAATCCAGAGCAGTCCACAGATCATCCAGGAAGAGAAAATAGGTGACATCTACTGGATAAACTGCTATTTCTCTCTCATCTAGCTCCAGTTTGGGGCCCATTTACTTTGTGTTTAGAGTTACAGCTGGCAGAATAAGTGGGTTTTGTCATGGTCTGGAGAAGAAGCAAGTGCTTGTGCCCACCAAGGGTGCCTGTTTATTGCTTTTAATGCATCTTTTGATGTTTAGTTCATTTTTCTCCCATTATCCATTCTCATGTCTTTCATTTAGCAATATACAATTCTGACTGCAAAAGTGCATTGTGAGGCCGGTAAGATTTATTATAATAGTGTACGAGCACACAGAAAGTCAGTCTTTATCCTCAAATATTTTATCACAAATAAGACAAGTTCAAGACAAAGGATGGGGGGAAAAAAAGCAACAGAGTGTTTTGTCCAATATTACATAAGAACAGAGGCAATCCCCTTCACCCTATATACTATCTATAGACAAGTTTATGGTGAGTTTTTACTAGTGCCTTTGATTAATGTACTTGTACCAGTTTTCTCTTGTTTATTCCATACAAACAAAAAAAAAAAAAAAAAAAAAAAAAAAAAAAAAAAAAAAAAAAAACCTAAAGTATTTAAATGCCTGAGTTGCTTGAAACAGAGATTGAAATTTTCAATATCACTCAGCAATTAACATCCCTCTCTCTAAACTCTTGGCCTTTTGTTTTGAGACGCAAATGAGACATGAGGAACTATGAAATTGGTCTAGAATATAAGGCTTAATTTTGGCCACTAATGTGCAGAGAATTGATGTGTCTCCCACAAACATTATACAGAATCAGGGCTCTCACACAGAGCATGGAACTTCCAGATTTTTTCTGGACTGAGCTCCTATTTCATAGTATGTATTTTATTATTCTTCCTACATTTGTTCTCTCCTATAAATTCTTTTCTTTCTTCCATATAGCACCCATATATGTTAATGTAGACTAAATCAGTAATTAATCCACTGCTAATTTCTTTTCTTCCTCAACTCTACACAACAAAAATACTGAGACGAAGAAATAGTCACTATTAAACAAGGAATCACAAGTATGTAGAGAAGGCACTATCAGAAAGGATAGGGGAAGGGAAGGGAAGGGAAAAGGGAGGTTGTCCTTTAAAAGGTATTGAACAATTGACCTTAAGAGTTTTTTATTCTGGTCCGGAGAGAAGTTGCTAAAGTACCTCACCACAGGAAAGAAATGATAAATTTTGAGGGCTATTGAGCAGTGAATTCTCATGGTGGCTCAGCAAAATGTTACTTAGAACAGGTGTTTCTGTAATTGTGATACATTGAAGAAATTTGCAGTGTTCAATATCTCCTCAAGACTTACTAATACCTCTCTAATGTCTCTAGAAATAGTACGCTGGACTGCCAAATAGTACGGAATAAAATGTCTCTCAAGCCTGGTTGAAGATATTTACAATTCAATATATGTTTGTCATAGAGCTGGATTTTTACAGAAATGAGGAGGAATTTTGGAACAGGCCCTAATAGAACCCACCTGAGTGCGAGTAACTTTTATTATTTAAAAAGGTTTGAGGCTACTATCCTGGAACATCAACCTTTCTCATTTCAAACAGGAAGGGAGAGCTTTTATTTCTCAAGCAGAAACTTGGCTGTTTAAGATATCAACCTGAAGGGCAGGAAATCCCCCACAGGACAGGTGCAATTTTAAGGCTCCAGGCCCATACACCATGGGAACAGTTGGGAAGCAATCTTTCCCACAGTTTTGAATCCAGACGCTATTATTATAGCATAAACATAATATGGCCAATTTGCAATTTCAATTAACAATTAAACAATAACTATTTAATAAAAATGGAAAACAGATGGTAAAAATAAAATAGAATGCCCATGGCTATCAAATTTGCTCAGATTAAATGGAGGAGCAGGAAAGAAAAATACATTCAATAAAAAAATAAAAGATTTACCACCTCTGAGGACATTTGGGAGGACTAGAAGAGAGGAATGACCAGAATACATTCTCCCAAAGTAACTTAAGCGTACTTTTATGCTTAGATTCAATACTTCTTTGCTGGAACTTTGACAACTACTGTAAATAGAAATAAATATACGGAATATGAGTAAAGTTTGGTGCAACAATGTGGCAAATGACACTGTTAGGTATCATTAAGAGCTTTGTTGTGGTTTGAAAGCAAAATGAATGAGAGGCTCCAAGTCAGAGATATAATTTAATAAGAAGAAAGGTAAAAAGGTAAAAATAAAATAAAATAAATGCAATAACACAAAGGATCACTGACAGAGTCAGAATACAACCTGAGCAGGATGGTGGAAGCAGTCCAGGCGAAGTGCTCTTCCTGAAGCAGTGATCCTGTAGAAAGGTCTGGGAGCTCTGGTCCTCTGGGAATCCAGTGGATAAGTGCCCTTGCACTGTCCCACATACCAGCTTATATCCAGGTGAGAATGCTTGGCTCCTCCCCCTGGGCAGAGCATCTCACAATAGGATGAGGAGTGTGAAGTGGGTCCTTGATGGCCCATTAAACAGAGATAACCCCTGGAGGGAGTTACCTGTGACTCATGGGGCAGGCGTTAAGGGGCCATTAGCAGAAGACACCCCAAAGGCCATTAGCAGAAGAGGCAGGGGGCTTGGGAAAACACTAGCCCACCTGGTTTCAACAGTTCATGAAGATGATGATAGAATAAATACTTTGTGTACATCCTACACTGCAACCCAGGACAAGCTTAGCACTGTAGAAGGTACATGAATCATTCAATGGGCTAGGGTATTTTCTTATGTTAAGAAGAAAAATTGACAAAATTAGGAGAAAAAGGAGATGGTTGGGGTTTTTACAGTGTCAAATATGTAGTCTTCTTTTTTTGTACTTCAGGTAGAGCAGGTACTTGAAGCCCTGCAAACATGCAGTGGGAGTGAACTGTAAATAGGCATGTAACACAAGGTCACAGTTTCTGACCTCTGTGATTATCCAGGGATATTTTACTAGCTGCAAGCCATTTTATTTCATAGGAAAGATTCAGAATGGAATTGAATTCAGTATTTCCTTTCACATTAGACCCGAACAAACTATTCTTGGGAAATATTTTAGCTAATAAATTAGACCCTTTTCTTTGCTGGCAGATTATTGGTAAAAGTATTATAATCCGTATAAATGTGTTCACCTTCTTTAAACAATTGAAGTGCTTTGTACAACTATTTTTCAATCAGCTTGCCTTTTGTAAACTTTTCATTTAATTATGTCCTTGGCTATTCAACTTGCATTATTTCTTATTCAAAGGGTGGGATTGGCAACCTCACTTTCATGGCAGCTGCTCTCACTATTTGACTGAATTTCTAAATGTTTGTAAATGGAGTAGATGAATAGCCGAGGTAAATAAGAGATATCTGCATTCATAAGCAGATGGGTTTGGGTTTGCAGGCTTATTGGTTAATGAATGGAGAAGATCTATTCCCAAATTATCCTGCTAACAGGAACACTGACCAAATGTTCAGCGCAGGTTTGACATGTGTCATTTTAGCAGGTTTTACATGAGTCCCTTTAGTCCAGTGAGGTACCTGAATCCCACATTGTCACAGATCTACAGCTCTTCTTCCTATGTGTAAGACAAGCCAAGATATTTTGCTGCTAATCATGTCTCCCCTCAAGGACTACTGCCTTTGGCCATAAATACAGCAGAATTGAAAAGCAATTCAGGACTTGCCAAAATGCCTGACAGTTTCTTCCACATTTTCCATGCTCAATTTCAGGCAAACAGTACCATGATGATATAGCAAGTACTCAATACCAACATTTCCCAACATTTCAAGCCTCAGCAGAGAAACAGAACTGACAGTGAGGTCCTTAATCAGGATTCATGAACAAGCAACAATTTGGGTTACTCTTGCAAAGCTGTGCTGGGACAAATAAATCTTCCCTTAAAGCTACAGGAGCTGAGCTAAAAAATCNAGGTAAAAATTATGCAAGAGTTAGTGTGTGCTTACAAAAAAAAAAAAAAAAAAACAAACCTAAAACCAAAAACAAAAAATGCAAAACAAACAAACAAACAACCTGCTCCCCCCCCCAAAACCCAAACCCAACCAACCCTTTTTGAGCCCATTAGTTCAGATAAAGCAAACTTGAGGACTTTTCTGCAAAACTCAAAATTTCACATTCTCACATTTTCCAAGCAATGTATTGCACCTTGTGAGCCTTTTTTATATTGTAGTGGTTATGACTTTAGTTGCTTTTTCAGATAATCCTTAAGCATCACACCTAAACTGGTGACAAAAGTGACAGAGGCAATTCTAGCCAGTGCCATCACAAGGGATTACATGACCAGCCATGATTTTACTCTTTTGCTTCACAGATTAGTACCACAGAGCCCAGAGAGGAGCTCTGCTATTATACGCTCCTGAAAACCACTAGTCCTGAAAAGGAGAGGTACTCTGCCCTGAACAGTGCTCTCATCTGAATGGGTCCCTTGTCAGCAGAGGAGATGCAGCCAGACGTAGATAGGGAAAAATATGCCTGTGTCTTATTCCTGGACAGATCCCTTGTGTGAGCTGGGTAGTTGTATCCTGTAAAAGGCAGTGTGCAGGCCATGAGATACCGCACCAGCTGACACATGACTGGTGCTCAGAACATGAGTCTCAAGAATTCTGCATATATGCTATGACATTCCCTATTGGAACTGATACCAGTTTAGGGATTCCGGTTTTCCGAGTTTTCTCCCACGCTATCCATCAGTTCCAACCTCAGCTACAGCCGGTGGGAAATTTTACACATAGGCAAAGGCAGGTGCTGCCAGAGTGCATAATGCTGCCAAATTCTATCCCCATGTTTCTGTATAGAATTGTATATAGAATTGTCCACTGCTGCATTCCTAGGTGAGACTTTTAAAAACAAAAGGTACCAACTCTTGGTGTCTGGAAAAACTCTGCCAGCAGAGTTTTTCTTCTTGTTCTGCACTCTGTGCAGGATACTTGGCTAGATGGGAGTAAGGCAAATACATTTCAATGATGGTAATTTAGCTGGGAAAAGCCAAATTATAAAGTAATGTTATAAGACCATAATTACCCTAGAACTGTGCCTCATGTTTAACAATAGCTGTCTGCAGTGCCATTAAAATAACGACTTTCAGATTTGCCAAGACTTTTATTATAAGAAATCCTGGCCACAAAATCTTTTAGACCATTTCTTCAATTGGTTTAAATTGGTGTACATCCACGGAAGTCACTGCATGAAGATATGACCTTTATACTTAAAAGACCCAAAACATTCAGCAATTAGGTAAGCAGACAGTGCTCTGGTAACACTGGATATTATGACACATGGCTCAAATTTGCTCGGAGAAGCTGAAGTTATTTAAGCTGATATACTTAAAGGTACAGAAGATTTTGAATGTATATCATTTATGGGGTAATTTTCAAACTTATTTAGACCTGTCATGGAAGAATAAGTCAACAATATGTTGTCAAATGTCTGAATAGACGTAATTTTAAAAATGCTGACTCAGAGAACAAATCTAGTCTTCTTTTCTACAGCCACCTTTATCAGCCTCTCATACAGTGACAGCCTGATGACCATACTATGCTGTTGCATTTTCCTTCTGTTGAAAATATGCCTAAACAAGCTTAAAAATATTATTTTGATAATAACTTGCTATACATTTTTGCTACAGTATCACCACTATGTATGTCTTTGTTTTTTCAGGTCGCTACCACAGTAAATGCTACCAATTCAACACTCACTCTCTTAGAGGAGAGACTGTCCTGACTTTGATATAGTCACATATCTAATATCAGAGGCAGAGCAGTGATATGGCATTGAATGCTGACTTTTCACTGAATTTTACTATAGCTTAGATAACACCTGATTTTTCTTCATGCTTTTCTCCTGGGGCCATAAGAGAACCACCCAATTCAGCCTGCTGACTATTGTGCTGTCTTTGAATTGCTGCCTTATCTCTAACTGACTTTTTTAATTAATTGCATTATGGACACAGTCTGACTGCACACACTAATAGGCATCAGTGTCCACAAGAGCAACTGTGAGAAGGAAAAGGAAAGAAAATGAAAGAAAAGGAAAGAAAAGAGAAAAGAGAATGAGAAAGAGAAATAGGCTGAGAAACAGCTTAAGAATGCCATATGGAAAGGTTCACATGGACACGGACAGTTGTAAAGTATTTGCACAAAAAACCCGCCTCTGTCTAAGGTATGGTGCTATCAAGCCAAACTCTCCATTAGTTCACAAAACTTTTGTTTCAGTTAATATAGCTTATTAACTAATATTGCTTATTAATTAATATTGCTTATTCTCAGTGTGGGACATTCACAATGCAGACTGTCCTTCTGTCAAATTTGTGTGTGGAGTTTCCTCCTCTGCTCAGTCCCATTACCATGAAATCAGCTGGTGCTACTTGTGATGAAACCATGGAATTGCCTAGCTCCTCTTTTGTTTACTGTTAGTCCTTAAACCTCCTCACCTCTTTGCTTGAAACTAGATAATGGATTTAATTGATGATAAAAAGAGTCTGACAAACTAGTGCAAACAAAAAGCCCTCATTTTCTTCAAATGCTAAGCTGAAAATCATTCTCTTGTTTCTATCATTCTCTTTTTCCCTCTACTTAGTCAACCAAGGCATTGATCTCAAGTGATATTGGGTGGTTAGGCCACTGTTGGGGTTTTTGGGGTTGGCTGAAAGAATTTATGTTGGACTTCCACAAACTAAGACATTAGATTCTGTATTTTCATTTTAAATAATCCTACTTAGATGAAACATTTTCTGCACCTAATTTTAGTATAAGAACAGCCATACAGAGTGATAGCCAAAGTCTATCTAACTGAAGATCATCAATTTAAGCTGTAAAACTTTGCATTTATTTCATTTATTCAGTCTTCCATTTGTAAAGAGAGGCCATTTGTTATACAAGCATACATTTTTGTAAAGTTTAAACATCACACCAGCAATGTAGTTCACAGTTGGTTTGTATGTACCATCTGGGCTTTGTATATAAAATGAGGCACCTAGCCTCAATTTTGGAATCGTTTGCGGGAGGATCTATTCTATGCTGTGCTGGTTTAGTCTGCTTCATGTTTGGAAGGTAATAATTCAGTAGTATTTCTAGGAGTTGGCATTTGGCGTACCATCTGGGGTGGTAAATACTCTGCATATGGGAGATGGTATAGTCCCAAGTATTTTATCTCTCTAACACCCTTCTCACTAAAGGAACTTCGGCTTAAAGAAGGAAAATTCACTGAAAGTGTAGTATGCTGCCATGAAGAGGAAAGCCAAAGACATATATAGAGTGTTTTTCTACTCATACAATATTGCTCCTTTATGATACACTTCTAATATGACAAATAAATGTGGATTGTAATCACCTAATAGTATTTTTCTCAACTTTCTCCCTTTGTTCTTGTTTATACTTTACTGCATCGCACAAAACTCCTCTCCATTCTTGAGATTTGTATTTCTTTGATTTTTGGAGGCTAGCAGGTACCCTTCTACTTGTTAATTAAGCACACACAAAGAGCTATATTTTCAGGTAGTCTAAGCTTTTTGATATTGATTACTAAATTCATGGCAGAAAGGTATTTCAATACTTGTACAGATCCAATGTTTTTTAATCTAGCCCAGTGTAGTTTATCCATTTTAATCTTTCTTCACTGTATCTGACCATTTGTATATCACTTCAGTTTCTTATAGTTGCTTTCATTAATCATTCCAAAAATGCAATTTTATGCTTTGAGTGCCAGTGCTGTACAGACTATGCCAGTGCTGTACAGACTAGGACTGCTTCTGAGTTCAAAATTAAACTACTATTCTCATATATGATTATATGACTTTATTCCATGAGACAATAATACGTATGCACCTATAACTTCACTTGCCCTTTTTCTTGCCCTTTCAAGTTGTGCCCATTATCTGCAACAATTATATTTTATTCTATCATTTTTTTCCAGATTGTTAAATCCTCATTCAATATTTGCTTCAAATTATACCATCAATGGTGCCTTGCACTTTTATAATTTATTTATTATTTTATCACATCAGTCTCCAACCCACTATATTTTTCTTTCCCCATTAGGGCATTTAAACCTCTTCCCAATTTATACCATGAGTAAATGTCATCAATGAGTTGATGCATTCTTCTTTCCAAATCAGGGGTTTGGAAAGAAGATGTTAAACAAGCCTTGATTTACTACCAGCATTGCAACAAATGACTATGTATCTCCCTTCAACTTGATCCATCAATATTCTTTGTTTATGGCCTTTGAGCTAATCTTCAATCCATGTGACAGTCCACATATTTGTCAATTTGAATTAATTGCATGAGCTTTCATGGATGCTTTACCAAATGCTTCACTCAAGTCAAACTATATTAGGTCTGCCATTTTCCTCTCATTTGCTTCTTTGGTAATGCTATCAGAAGAAGTAATCAAATTTGTCTGATAATATTTATTTTCATAAATCATGCTGCTTACTTCTCATGGTTATCTTATCCTCCATCAGCTGTTCTGTGTCTTTAAGGGCTGGTCCTTCTGCACATTGACTCTGATTTTACTGTTTGTCCCCCAATAGCAGAGTCATTGATCAGCATGCTATTCTTGATACCCAGCACTGGGCTAGAGATCTAATTCAGCACTAATCAGCAACTGCTTTTTATATTTATTTCAGTGAATTTTAGGTTACATCATTACGCCAAAGGTTGGGTTATTTCTCCTAGGTATTATGTGGAGTTTATCGTGGATTAAAGAAAACCAGCAAAACTAGTAGAATTAAGTAGCAAATAACAATGTGTCCCTTTTGTGAATAACAGAAAACACATCGGCCATTTTCAGCTAACAGACTCCTAACATTTGAAAGGTTCATTGCCCAGGAAATAAAATCACAATCATTTCAAATACCGAGGACTGTTCACAGCCACTGCTTTTGTAGTTGCCTCCCTTTTACCTGACATAGCAGAGATTAAACAAGAGACTTCCAACATGGAAATAGATTAAACAAGATACTTTATAAAGCCAAACTCCGTAGTTAGAACTGTTAACATAATTACAACTTATGCATTTTGATTTTCAGTACACAGCACTCATACAGGGAGACGTCTTTGCTGTTAGTTTGGCAATGCTACAACTATCCTCTTTCTTAGACAAGAGAGAAACAGAAATCACGATTAATGTTCCAGTAAAATTTTATGTTCTCTCTACAAAATTCACTGATCTGGTTGAATAAGGCATGGGCATTTTGGGTCATTTCTGCTGAATTTCATTTTCTGTTTGTCTCAGAATAGCAGACACCAGACAGGGGCCTTCAGTTACCCACCAGCTCCATAGGTTCTTAAAACATATCTGTCCCCAGTGTCCCCCTTCTGCCCCCACCATGTATCTTCTAGCTCTGTCCTTCACAAATATATATTTATTTCTACAACGAATTTCCAGTTCTCACTACTTTTCAGTTTTCCTGTCGGTAAAACAGATGAGAGGCAGATATTCTGGGAATCATCTTGTCTAGCTTTAGATATCTAAAGGACAGGTGATGAAGCCCAAATTTCCACTCTAAGCTATCCTTATTGCCAGAATTCCTTCTAGTTTCTAGCAGACACTGTGATCTGTCCCAGAGGTCTATTTTGTAATAAAATAATCTCTGCCCAGAATTCAACATATCCAATAGTGATATCTATCTATTTCACTACAGTGATACAAAGGAACTTAGAACAATGAACACAATGTACTACATTTTAGATGCCAGAGTTATGGTGCATCAATGTCCCATAAAGGCATATAAAAATAATGTCATAAGATAAACTGATAAAGGTCTTCCTGTCTCAGAAGAGTAGCTCCAAGTAAATTATCTCAGCTGAGTGGAAGTCTCAAAAGGCAACATTTGCCAGCTGCACAAACTCTGTGGATATGTCATTAAGGCATGATGCTATCAAAATATCTATCTTGTGGTATAAATAGTCATACCTTTATCTGTTCCACTAGGTCTCTACTGACTAATACTTGCTGAGAAGTAATGTGCATATTTCAAATGTGGTAACGCTCTTTATTAATAACATTACTTCTTGTTTAGGACCACAGATGTTTCTCTCTTTTTTTGTTGACACAAAATCAATTTCATTATTTACCCTAAAATTGCATTAAATTACAACTTACTTAAAGACTTTCTAAAATAATTTATAAGTCATATTTCTTTCTTTTTTGGGCTTTCTTCCTCTCTAAAACCTAAACGTACATACTGAAACAGTTTGTTTGTCCACAATTTATCCTGAAAGTGGGTTTGTGGAACTACAAAATTTCTCACCCTTCCTTTCTCAGTCCCCTTCCCTGGTTTTCTTTTTCTATCCAGAAGGGACCTATTGTACCTGTCTAGCTTTAGCTCTGAAAATGTATGGGCCAATCTAAAATATATTGCCCTTTCCCCTGAAACAACAATTGACACAATGTAGTCCAGTTCTACTTACATAGAAGTGAGAGCTTCGTAGTGATCCATGACCTTGTAAGGCTCATTATTAGATAGATACCAATTTGTCATGCTGTGCCTAGCTATCAGCTTTTCTAGTCACTCACTTCATGCTTCTAGTGGCAAATTATATTTGACTTTCAATTTAAAATCCAGGGTACTTTAATGTAAAACCTCAGTATAATAATGGTGATGAAGCAGCAGGGCATGCAATTTGACAGAATGGGTTTTTTCTAGTTTATTGTGCCAGATTCCCCTCCCCCAACCTCAAAGATAAGAAAAGAAGGAAAGAAAGAAGAAAGGGAAGAAAGAAAGAGAAAAAGCAAGCCAGTAACACTGTCTCGGAACCCTGGTGGAAGCTGGGAAGACTTTAGATACAGCAGCAGGTTGCCATTAAAAAACGGAGGCTCTACTGTTGTTCCCTGAGCACAACTTAAAATATATTAGCTGCATCATGACAAGCTATAATTCATGAATCCATGAATGAAGATTTAATTCCTTTTTAATGAAAAAAAAAAAGGTTCCAACCTCTTTGGCTGAGTTACTGAACTTAATGTATGTTACACAGTTCCTGTCAGACATAAGTAATGCTGATCTCTTTTGTCTTGATGCCAAGCACCTACTATTAAGGGTGTCATAGGCATGAAAACCCTGATACAAGGGAAGCATTATTTCAGTACTTTTTAATGAGGATTTGCTTTTTGACAACGCCTTGTACAGGATGGGGAAATTTCCCACTTCAAGCAAAATTACTGTGGTTTGGGATTTATATTTTTATTATAGGAATATATCATGACATGAATTCTGACTGGACAGTATGTCACATTAGGGAACATGTTTAATTTTTTTTCTCCTTCCTTTTTCTACATGTAGGAAAGATCATCCATGTATTTAAAATCTGACCTTCATTTTGAAAGTAATTTAGTTCATCAAATTTGGTCACCCAGACATGAAGTAACCCTGTAAAGCTAATCCTCTAAACCTTTTGAAGAGTCAACCGAAAAACAGTAAGAATAACTCAGCCTATGCATTTTAGAGTGGTATTCATCCCAACCAACCTCAGACTTTTAATATTTATTTATGTATTGAAGTTCTTGCAGTACCTTAAAGCATCCTTCTTGGTAGACAGCTAAAGATATGCATTTTTAGAAGATGAATCATCTGATTTACCTTACAGACATAATTTAGGATAAAATTAATTGCCCTTTAGGCATATTTCTTGCTCTCTAGGAAGAAAAATATTGATTGCTTTGATCAGACTTGCACATCCAGCTTCAAGTCATACAGGTTAGCACAGGTGTTTCCTTACACGTCAGCTCTCAAAATCCTGATAAACTGAATGATCTTTCAGACAAGACATGTCTCTCCTGTGAATATCAAAGATTTGCTCTGGGTGATTAAGTTTCAGATAAATAAGATAGTAGACAACAAGATTTAATTCTAAAATCTCACCCATGAAATTTCTGGGCATAAAATGGCATACAGTAAAGATTTTGCCAGGCCTCAATCTTTAACTGCTAGACTCAAGCATATTCACACTGAAGCAGCAAAACTGGCTTGTCTATGAATTTTTGCTTCTGAACTACCGTGTGGTACACCAGATTGAGGTATGTCATTAAGGTTGGAAAGGACCTTAAAGAGCATCAAGTCAATCATAAACCTGCCACTGCCAAGTCCAATACTAATCCATGTCCTGAAGTACCACATCTACATGACTTTTAAGCACCTCCAGCAATGCTAATTCCACCACTTTCCTGGGCAGCCTGTTCCAATGCTTTACAACCCTTTTTGTGTACAAATTTTCCTAATATCCAGTCTAAATCTACCCTGATGTAATTTGCTGACTCTGTAATTTGCTGGTAAATCGAAACCCCAACTTATAGAATATTTCATTTACCTTTTCACCCATGTTGGGTGGGCTATAGCAGACTCTCATCAAGAGACCCTCTCACTCGACCCTCTCATTACCATCATCAAGCCCTAGAGAGTCAAAACTCTCCCCCACATATAGGGCTCTCCCTCCTTGCCTACCCCATCTGAAGAATTAACAGCCATCCATTGCAGCCCTGCAGTTGTCCGAGTCATATCTCCATGATTCTCTGATCATGACCATATCATCGTTTTCCTGCTGCACAGTGGCTTCCATTTCCTCCTGTTTGCTGTGTGCTTTGGTGTGGGTGTACTTCAGCAAAGCTACTGATCCTGCCACAATTTTGGGAGGAAAAACCTTAATTCCTACATGACCATTCTCAGGTGCTTCCATGGTTTCTAACAATGGTAGTAAAAGCATTTCTTTCCTAGAAAATAGTAACACTGACACTCCAAAAGAACAGACAAAATAGCCTTATATTTTTTTTAGCCAGGCAGCTGCAGCTGAAAGGAAAGGAGAAAGTAAAAGCAAAAGTCAGAAGGAGCACACTAAATGTACAATTTAATCATCTAAACAGGGCTATTTTCTGTTGCTTTAAGTTCCAAAAAGTATCATTTCCACCCTTTAGCTTCCATCAAAGAGATTTGGATCTGCCTTCTGTGACAAATTTACAGCCTATGTGGATATTCTGGATAATAAAAACTGTCAGTGGTATTAAGAGCCTACATATGAGCAACAGAATCCCATCCTGTATGTCTACATCTCAGCTAGTCATCCTATGTTTCCTTTACAGTTATAAGGCACTCATGGAGAATAATTGATTTGAGCAATTTCAAGTGTCTAGTGTGGAATGACTTGCTTCCTACAGTACATAACTAGTTTCCTTCACTGACTTTAAATGAAGTCCAGGGTTTCTATTTTAAGCATCTCCACTGTAGATACAGCCATTTAATCAGACAACTCTCATCCTCAATACAACATATCAAGCTCTTCTGACTTTTCAGAAAGTAGAAACACAGAATGGTAAACATCACAGCCTCAGTCTTTTTCCATAACATAATCCACAAAACTCCCCCAACCACCACAGATAAGGACTTTGAGTAAAAGGGATCAAAAGCCTTGAACCCAGTGATTGCTACAGGAAGAAAAAGTAATCGTTATATGTGCCACTAATGTCATAGGCCTTTCCTGTAACAGAGAGTGTAATAGATGACAATATCCAGATGACAAGTGTGGACCACAGTCCACCCTACAGAGGAGAGTGAAAGCCTCCTAAGCTCTGACTGGAACTAGGATAAATTTTCTTCTTGACCTAAAATTTGAAAAAATATTTGACATGAAGCTGGTAATCTAAACTTTTAAACTGAAAGATGTCTTTCTTGCGGTAGGGATGGCCACTATCTGTCTGTAGAAATGTCCAGTTTCTGGTCCTCCTGAGAAAGAAAGGGAGAGAAGAGCTATTCATGTCAACTCTTGTAGGCAGACAGCTGAAGCCTGGATATGCTTGCATTATTCCACTACTATACAAATCAGGTACAATGTATTTCTGGTATTGAAACTAATTTTTCCTCTCCATGGGCACACAACTTTGCTTGTATAAGGATACTTTCTTTTCTTTATTTTCAGTCTGTGCCTTATCTCTCTGAAAAAGAGTTGGATGGCTATAAATGTTGTCTAAATTGAAAGATGCTTGCATAATAGTAGTAAAAAACCAACCAATCAAAACAAACAACTACCCCACCTTAAATTAAATATATAAGAAAGATTTTAATTTTAAAAAAAAAGTAAATAATGAATTATAAATTATTTGGGTTTCCAGATCAAAGAAAGTGCAGATTGCAATTATAACTGGGGTAAAGCAAAAAACCTTCATGATAAACACCCACAGAAAACTGCTACTAGCTCATCAGGTATAATCCACATGCCATGACCAATGCCTAGAAATCTGATAGAGTCAGCTTGTGACAGTCAGCATATGACAAGCACGTGGAGTCACAACTTACTTTGACACATCTACCCCAGTGTGAAGAAATATTCTGAAAGAGAATTTTTTATATGTGCCATTCTTACAATTTTTTGTAACGTTTAGAGGCAAAGACATCCCAGTCTAAGTAATAAAGAGGTAAGTGGGTCCAAGTGAATGTAAATCTATGCTGGTGTAACTAGGAATGCCAGGAATGCCAATGGATTATGACAATAGGAGCAACATAGGAGATAGCGTTCTTCATCAACAACAAAAAAGATAACTAGAAAAAGCTGGAGTTTCTCGGGTTTTTGGTGTTTTCGTTTTTTGCAGGTAACAACTCACAAACTTGTGTGACATAGCTTTATGTAAAGGTTCTTTGAACTAACTGGTTGTGATCCCAAATTAGGCTATGATATTTACACATGCAAGTTGAATAGAAATGCTAGTGCAGAAACAAGTCGAGTAACAGACGGCATGACTTGAAAACAGAAGTGAGATTTCTAGAAGAAAACTTACTGTTTTAAATAAAATAAATTACTTGGTGATCTCCAACTAGTAATCCACCTTACAGATGGTTTAGGTAGGGTTGCCACACTTTTGAACTTACGTGTCTGTCTGAGTAGCAGGACTGCACAAAATTTTTCTCTGACATTCATTAAGTATATAGAGCTATTGGATCAAATGCATCTTATGACATAGGGGTTGTTTTTATAAAATTGTTTGTCCATTCCAGTACCACACAGGCACACTTTTTTCTTGTTCTTTCCCATATGCTATGGGGTAAGACTGCTAAAGATTACAGATCTAAATATGAATTGATTTTTCCTTCATGTTTATTTTGGATTAGCATGCAAAACATTTTCTGTGTTACATCCACTCTCCTAGTAGCTCAAATTTTTTCACAGTGCCGCCTGGTGAGTTGCCTGGTTACATTTTGTTCCTGTTGTCTTTTTTTCCAAGCATTAGCTGAGCAATTAATGAACAAATCAAATAAATTGGAGCTGCTGTATTTTCCTCTAGATGCAAATGTGAAGGATAATTTTTAAAGTACTTTTATATATCTCCCACATCCTCTGGGGAGGAAGTACAGGCTTCAAGTTCTAAATTACTCATTCCTGCTGGCATCAGATGTATGCTCCAAGGAGTTCATTTTCTGCTCAACAGACAAGGATTTAACTACGTAAATTTATTTCTAAATAGAAAATAATATAACACTTTCCAGATAATCTCTCGCAGGTACTTTAGCACCCATAAGGGGAAGAGCTAAAAAGGCTCAAAGAATTGATACTTTCTTTTTCATGCAGATTATCTATGGGGCTGAAATTTTCCCCAATGGCTTAAGATTTTTACTAGTGAAAGATGCTTAATCCTAAATTAGATCAAACAAGTTTTGGCATGAATCAAGACATTCATATAAAGTTCTTCTCCAAATTATTTCAAGTCTTCCTATCTCCATGAAGCAGTATTGCTTTAGATTCTAGCTAGGCTCATAACAGCAGGCTTCATCATAATATCCAGGGATCCTAGTTGTGGAACTGAATAGGAAAATTTCATCATTTAAAAATATATTGCTACCCTATTTGGAGATAACAATTTAGAAACATAAACCAACTCTGCTATAAAAATCAAGTCATTAAAAGTAACTCAGATGTATTTTCATAAACAGTCTCCAGCCCTACATCCCCCAAGCCATGCTCTTAATACCAGATTTCCTTTTCTTCCAAAAACTGAACTTGTAAGAGCAGCCCCAAGAGGAGAGCCCCAGGTTGTCTGGGAATTTCTGCTTATCTCATCTGCTGTAATTACCAAATTAGGTGACTGTATCATGAAACACATCAGAATATAAACAAACAAACAAACAAAAAAATAATCTGTCACCTCCAGTGGGTTCATAAAGACATAATGGAAGAGAAAAGGAAAAAGAGAAAAAAAGGTCAAATCCACCCTGTACTCCCATGCTCCTGAGACTGCTGTTGAAGAAATTAATAGATGCTGCCAATGACACAAACCCTGCTGCTTTACATAAAGCAGATGTTTAACTATTTTCTTGGTGTTAGAACGTGTGCACCCATTTGACTGCAATGATGATTAAATTCATCCTGAGTTATTCTGTCACAGGAGGACAATTGCATCTTATGATTAGTTTCTAGCTCCATTTAGTGCAGTGAGAAGCTTGTAAACTAACGTGATGGGCCCCAGTCTTCTAATAACCCAGCCATGAGGATAACTGGCTGCAGGTAACCAAGAGTGTCAGCTTAAGTGTAAATTTACTCCACATCTACATGATTTCCCTCAGCATGATTTCCTGCAAGCAGGGAAACATTGACATTTAGTTAGGATTCTGCAAGCTATAAAATACTATGTTCTTTGGTGTTGTTACAGCAACGCTCAATTTTTGCCAACTTCATAATCATTTTAAATATTTTCAATAAATATTTAGTTCTTCCTCTTACTTTGTGATTTCTTCCACAAGGAACTACATAAAGACTTCCTGAACTGGGCTAACTGAGAAAAAAAATGGATCTTGATTGCACTAATCTTTCACTTGCATTTTGCTAGGGATAAAACAAATTCAACATTTGAAAAGATTTTATATGCTCTGGGTCAAGAACTAACAATCTTCCATCTACAATTCTCAGGGAAAAAAAGAAAGAACAGGGTTAGACATAAGCATGAGAGTGAGGAGACTTTTGGTCTTGGGAAAACCCCCAAAAGAGAAAATTTTGCAGGTGGTATATCTACAGTGCTGATCAGAGCGGGACTTTAAACATCTCACTGACCTTTAGATAAAAAAGGGGCAGCTGAGTCCAGGTGACTACAGCTGGAGTGAATCACACCATGAAAGCTAGACAAGATGATTCCCACTTCAAATATTAAATTTAACTGCAGTTAATTTTTTACTTATTTTCTGTATTTAAACCAAGCTAGTTGATACAAGACTAGTTCATATAAAATAACTTCCCAGCATTTAAGACTTTTTTACTGCATTGTATTCGTATTACAGGCTAGACAATCTTCTTTAGTCTAACTTTCTCAGAATAGTGCATTTCCAGCACTCCCTCAGTTTCTCCAACAGTATTTTCAGTCCTTGTGCCAGATTGCAGCATCAGTTCCAAGACAGGTTCCAACAGTTCAAGAGTTCAAGAAATACCATCTTTACTAATTTCATACAGTCTATTGAGTGGCTACATGAAACCAACAGATTTCATCATTAATATTACCATCATAGTGTGATCAGACTCAAAGGGCTAAGCAGATATTTACTTGTAGTACAAACATCTACCCAAAGACCAATCTACTATCCAGAGTACTTTAATGACCACAACATGACTTTCGAATCCACCCTCAGATCCTCAGTGGATATCTTGCTGCTGCCATTGTTTTTCTGCATGTCAGGCATTGGTACCATAATGTTATTTCAAAGCATTGGAATAAAAAGTATCCTGGGTTGTAGTGTAGGATGTACACTAAGTATTTATTCTATCACCATTTTCATGAACTGTTGAAACCAGGTGGGGCAGTGTCTTCCCAGGCCCCTGCCTTTGGACTATCTTCTGCTAATGGCCCATCAATGCCTTGCCCATGACTCACAGGAAACTCCCTCCAGGGGTTATCTCTCTTTAATGGGCCATCAAGGACCCACTTCACAACTCATCATCCCATTGTGAGATGCTCCGCCCAGGGGGAGGAGCCAAGTATTCTCACCTGGATATAAGCTGGGATTTGGGACAATACAAGCAGCCCTTACCTACTGAATTCCGAGAGGAGCAGAGCTACCAGACCTTTCTACAGGATCACTGTTTCAGGAAGACCATCTCACCTGGACTTTTTCCACCATCCTGCTCAGGTTGTATTCTGACTCTGTCAATGGTCCTTTGTGTTACTGCATTTATTTTATTTTTACCTTTCTACCTTTCTTCTCATTAAATTGTATTTCTGACTTGGAGCCTCTCACTCGTTTTGCTTTCAAACCACGACAACAAGTGACCAGAATAACCAGTGTTTAGGTCATGTCTCAAAGGCATCTGACTACACAGAAAATATATTCAAAATAAAAGGAAACTATTAAATGGACTGTGTATTCTGGCAAAAAGGAAGGAGAAAAGCTAAAAGCTGCAGCCAAACCTGTCATTCTTGAAAATTTTATTTTCTTATTCCCAAAGAAGATATGCAGGTTGGTTTAGTTGCAGCTAGCTTTTATCAAAAACTTTGCCTCATGGCTCTTTATATGGATTCACACATCGTTAAACGATTCAGTGCAAAGCAAATGGAAAGATTAATTTTGTGATGTGGCACCAAAAGAAACAATTTAGAGCAAGGATTAGGGATTGGACCATCTCAGTGAAACTTCTGGAACAAATCCATTATAACTACAGAACATTTCACAATAACTGTATCAGTGATTACAAGAAAGATGGACTTTTTTTAGCAGAATTGAGAAAATTCATACAAACAGTCTTTCTTCCCTCTATTTTTCCAAAAGAAATGAGAAGGAGAGAGGTTTTATAGAACTGGAAAAAAATATTGTTGAAAATAGAATAACTGGAAATTCTGAGTCAGATACTACTAATAAAACATCAGACTGGTAGATTGGTATTTATACATTAATATAGAGCACAGCTAACAACCCAGTGGTCATAATATCGCAACTTATATTGGGGCAGGATATTTTGGCAGCATGCATACCATTCTATGTACCTCTAAATCTGGTTTATTTTCTTTATTATTAAAAACAATTCAATCAGTAAAATGTCCGTGTCTCCTTTTTCTTCATGCTCATGCATACATTGCAAAGGTTATTTTTATTAAAGCAGAATAGAGCTAAAAAAAGTCAGCTGAAAGCAGCAATGATAATTTCTACCTCTTTTGGATATGCATTCACAGAGGGATTTGTTCAACTGATGGCTACTTATGTCCTGCGCCTCCTTATACACCAGCTGTTAAAAAATCATGTTATCAGTTGCACAGCTCCATTGCAGCCTCCTTTCCTTCCTCCTTTCTGCCTTCCTTAGCTGCCTACTGGTCAGCTAAGATTTGCTCATTCAGATTTAGTGGTGTGGTATGAGCAGGAAATCTCCACACAACCAACCATGATGCAACCAGGTTATGAACCTGGACATCCAGCTCTGAAGACAGTGTTTTGAATTAAAGAAAAACTCTTATAGCTGGTCCCTTTTTCTTTCTAACATGTGCATATCGTGTAAGACAGTCCTGACCTTAACAGTAAAAACTCCATACAAATAATTTCACCATCCCATTAGCTCCAGGATGAATTGGTCTCAGTTTTTCGTGGTATTCACCTGATAGTGTCTAGTCACCACTATTTTGTTGTGTCATGGCAGAATGTCACCCAAAATAACAGTTTATCCATAAAGTCATGTTTATTTTGTCTAACATCAGCACAAGCACCTACAACAGGAGCATAATTTTCCTTAGTTCCATGTACTCAAAAGACATAAGCAATTCTAAATTATCATTACAGTACATTACAGGTCCATGAGATTAAGGTCACTGTCAACTTTTTTAAGAGAAAATGTGAAAGCCCCCCAAATATTAAACTATATTAGCAACTGCAGCAGGAAAATGTCTGAGAGTGATTATTTCATATTATTTCACATTCAATTTTATTCTATTTCTAAAATAAAACAAAAGGATAATAATTTAAAAATAAAAAGAACATCAAAGGTTTGCAAATTAAAGCTATGAATTAAAAGTCCCCCTGGTTTTTCACAGCATGCCTTCATATTTTTCGATGACTTAATTTCCATGCCTTCATGCTGATTGCTCCTAAAACACCTGGTAAACAGGATGTAGCATATTCCATTGTCTTTTGCAAGAATTTAAAGTCTGAGCAATTTAATCTCAGAGCAGAAGAATCACCCCAGTACTGCTCATTGCTGTTGAAGATTAATTTTTACTAGCCACTTAGAGGGCTAAGGAGTGCATTACAACGAACACTATTATTCAAGTTCAGCAGAACAAAATCCATCATTTCTGAGCAGAGGAAAATTATTTTTATTAGAGCCATTCACACAGCTCTATAATTCAGTGGCACACACCATCTCTACTTATTCATTTTCCATTGTAAATTTTATCTTGTCCAAAAAGCAAAAAGTTCAGTATTTGCTCAAAATGGTTTTTAATAAGTGTGCTAATTGAGAATGTATAAATGCATTTCAGTAGCTTCCTACATTTGCTTCTTGAGAAGTGACACAAATCTGTCTTCTTTGTATGTTTAATGCCAGTAAGATTCTGTTTACAGGAGAGCAACTGTGGTAACCATTGTGCTCAGAGAGGTTAAAATAGTAAAAACACATCATGTAGATATTTTGTAAAGGGTATTGAAAAATTAGACTGAAGGATGTTAGCAGTGCCTCTGTCTTTAATGAGTTAATGGGGGGAAGAAGCATTCAATCCTATTAGGAAACCTTCTCAAGTTGTGCCACAGACCCTAAAGATACTTAATGCAACACATGGCAACCCACTTGCTATTTCTTACCCTGATTCAGCAGGCTCCTCAAGTACCAGCCTCATTCTAAATGTCTGGATAGTGCCACAGGAGACATATTAAATTATATTTCTTAAGTCTGGATAGTGCCAAAGAAGACATATTAAATTATCTTTCTAAAGTGGGAGCCTTCATTTGTATAGAGAATAGCCAAACAAATTTGACTAAGTTTGAATTTTTAAAAAGCCATTTGCTTCTAAAACCTCCATATTGTTATTCTAATGGTTAAATCTATCTTCATGGACTTACACTGCAGTTTGTCCATTTTTAAAAATAAAGAGCTTTGCTTTTCAGTCAGGCAGTACATACACTCTCCTTATTAGCAAGTCTTTTTTAAAAAGCGGGTTTTGAAATACCAACTTCTCCCTGGAAGTCTGCTTTGAAAATAGTCAAAGATACATGATGAAATGTATGCTTCTTTTCACAGACCCTGCTTGGAAAAACAATGTTTTTTAGATCCGAGTTAGGAATTGAAGAAACCTGAGTCCTTAAGTAAATTACTTCAAATTTTTATGAAAATGAAGCAAAAGAAAGGGATAAAGAATTCCTTCATATGATAGAAATCATTTTAGTAAGCACAAAAACAGTGCCTTGTGACCCCTTGATTCAAGAATAAATTTCTCCCCCAGTAGAAATAGCTGATACCAAATTAATTCTGACCTTAGATGCATCAGACTTATCCCTTAGAAACTTTTGAGTTTTAAACAGAGTTCTCCAAGCACCAAAAAAAAAAAAAGTGAAAAGTTTATATCCCTGATATAAACATAGCAGCAGAAAGCAAGGTACTAATTTCTTTCCATTCAGGATGGCTGCCATGTCCAGAAAATAACGGGAAGCTGTTTCACACTGGCCTTTACCAGAACATTCTCAGGGAATAGTTACTGTTCAGCATCCAGCTTCAGTCACAGCAGCTGATGGGGAAAGCCCCTGAGGACAAGCCTTGGAACAAGGAAAATGCTTCAGAGACAAAGTGGTCCAGAACTGTAGACTTTGAAGTTGTACCCATTTATCTTTCAAATAACTTTAGTTAATCTCCATTCTCTCACGTTATTTTTAATTCAATCTCCACTTATATGTCAGGCTCTAAATGTAAAGGATATATTATACCAGGCCAGTGCAAGCTCTCAAGGAAAGCAGGAGCCAAGGAGGCACAACAGCCTTCTAGAACAGATTCATTCAAATAATTGTGTGTGGAAAATAAAGAAGTAAAGAAAAAGAAGTATTAACAATCACTTTCCCACCCACCGATTCCATATCAACACTAGTGATTAACGGGCAATTTTCAGTTTCAATCAAACACTCAGTACTAGAGTCTCATTTCTATCGCATGAACAAAACAAAAGGTCTCTTAAGTTTTACAAATTTGTTCTTGAAATGTCGTGAAGACCTTCTGACTCTGCTTAGATTAGAAGTAGTTTGAGCAGGCCAGATTCTGTTAATTTCACTCTATTGCTGAGAAATGCTCAGCAATAAATCCTGCCAAAACTCACATTCAAATACAAGAAAAATAAAGGTAAAAATGTGCAGCCTATGCTCTTACAGTTAGCATTAGAAATATGAAAATGCTGGTATTTAAGTTTTAACTCAAATTTAATGGTTTTAATCCATGACAGTATTTTTTGTTGTTGGGGTTGGGTTGTGTGGTTTTTTTTGTTGTTGGTTTGGTTTTTTGTTTCAGTGTTTTTCTTTAGAGCAGAGTCTCAAGGTGGGGCACACATTCATTACTCTCTAAGGTGATACAGAAAATATATTCCTAAATATTTTTATTCTCTCCTGCACTCTACTACATCACACTTTCTATATTTAGAAGTGATTAGATTTATTTACTTTGCAGAGCAACTCAAACGAGTACAGAGATGAACCTACTCTTGCAAAGATCTGCTCACATACCCTGATTTCCATTTAAGTGGTGGCCAATTAAACCTTTGTAAGTAGAAGGAAGCACCCATAGCCTTTGAAATTTGAAGGTAAATATGCAACATACATGAGCATTTCAGGTTATTGCTCTCCAGTTAGAGCTCGGAGCACACCGTCATTATCCTTTTGACAATGAAACCTGCCAGTCACATTTGCAAGTACACACATGAATTAAACATATCACCTAAGCATAATGTTTTTGCATCTTAGAACTGGGTCTTAGAGCTGTTTGGTCTAATGCACTATAATCATGGAAAAAAGACCTTATACACTGCTTTAGAACCCACCGGTATTGCAAACATCACACAGAAGAATCACCCAAACTGGTGGGGCTTCTCCAGTGGCATACAACTGGGAGGGAAGTTCTTGTTGAGTGGCCCCAGTATCTCCTCATTCACTGGCAATGTCCAGCTGTCCTTGCTGCCCTTGGCATCTGCTGCAAGTTAGCTAAAGCTATTTGCCTGCAGGCCACTGTCATCTACCCAAGGGTATCAGTCAGGCACTCAAGCAACCACAGATCAAGGAGGAAACTAGCTTGATTCCTCCTTTTCAGTCCAAATCCTCAGATGCACTTTGTGCTTTCTGACAATGGCAGAAGTACTGAGCCAGAAGCTGAAACTCCAGGGCAATGTAAGGACTGTCGTCAGCCTGTGTGTGGGAGTAGCTGGCTGTGGGTCAGCGGGAAACAAAGGCAGGGGATGAGAAAAGGAAAGGGAACAGAAAAAAAAGACTGAAAGGACTATGCATAATGCAATGTTTTGGGGCAAAAACATGCTGTTGCTTCTCCAAAGCTACAGCTTAGCTTCTGGAGACAGGGGACACTCACTGTCCTCAGAGCCCCACTGTCAGACTGCTCACTGGAGTTCAAGAGCATCCGTGCTGGTTTCAGTGACAGCACATTGCCTCCTGCTGGGCTGCACACCTCAGCACTTCCTCTGAGCCAAAGCAGTGATGTTATGCACGATCTAGCCCAGAGATGTTTTTAATTTGGTTTGATTTCTCCCAGACAGGATCAGAAAGATGGCGTTCAAGCCCCCCCACCTCGTGTTGACACCACTGTATCTCACCTCCCTCTTACTGCTCTGTCACAGAGGTTGAAGATCTCTTTAGCAATGGGACAAAGGGACAGTAAAACAGGAAGCCCATATGCTTTCCTTTCAAAGCTATCACTTGCAGAAAAATGTGTTTCAGACTTTGCCCGCTGTGTTCCAAAGACAGGAAACTTAGTTCACGTTTGCAAGTTGTTCAGCATGGCTTTATAAAAAGTTCTCCAGCAGAATGAACTCACTCAAAATCAGCTCCTCTTTTGAAAATATAATGCTTTTTATCTGGGATGAAACAAGTGTAGGCTACTTTCAGTCAAAAAGCTGATATAATGCACACATAGAGCGTGCACTGCCTTTCTCTGTAAAGTTGTATTTCTGAACAATTACAAAGGAGACATGTAAAACCAAACGTGGAAATCTGTCCAACTGCTGAATGGATTGAATTTTTCCCTCACCCTTTGGCGAGGGTCATCTCTTCCTGCTATTATTAGGATGCCCACTGGGTGCAGGGTACCTCTATAGAAAATGGTATCTGTTGAAATTAATCAGCAATGCTTTAGGTGCACTCTGCTTCCTAGCCAAAAAATCTAGGAATCAACATTGCTGCCTATTTCCAAATGTCTCCCATGTCCTTATTAAATGTGGGTGTGGCAGCAGAAAGAATATCTCTCTTAAACAGCATATTGCAGCATCAAAAAGAGCAGAGATGTGCTGAGATTGTCAGTCATGCAATTCACTTTGGAAAAAACAAGTCTTCATAAGGGGAAGCAAGGGCAAGATCTGGTGGATTCACTGGTAGTTTTGTTATAGCAGGGAAAGATCTCTAGTAGTAGTGTCCAAATAAGAAATTTGTGGTTTCAAATAGTTTTGTAAAACTCATTAGAAAAATAACTCCTGATGAACAGGATAAATAAAATCCTGTAGAAAGTATCCTTTAGCAGCACTAGGGTAGGCAAGGAATAAAAACCTGCATTTAGGTAACAAGAGGATAAAGCATTCTTCACTACCTGAGATTATTAATCCTTTTGATTAAAATTTTGCCCCACAAAACAGGAAGGATGTTACCAGCACTGTTTCCTTAGATCCAAAGGCTATTTTTGCATGTTTATAGCACTCTCATTAACAAAAGCTGTGTGAAAGCTGATGACTGGAGCAGAGGCTGCTCTGGTATCTTATGGTAGTAGTTATCTTTCCTGGAGGGGAAGGAATGTTTTTGCAACAAGATGTTCTGACTGCTGGTAGTAGTAAGGGTGGTCTGCCAGCTCCTTTCATAGTTCAGCTGAGCTCCAGAAAGCCTGTTGCCTGGTCTGGTAGCTCACTGCCTCCTTCTTGAAGCTCAGAACCAGTCCTGGCTTGACATGTGTGTAAGACTAACCCCAGGAGGCCCCAGTGTGGTGTTGCCCCAGTGGGGCTGTGCACGCTCAATGCCACATGTGAACACAACCACCATCCAGCAGCATTCAGAAAACACAGTAAGGCTCAGTCTCCTCCAGACCTGTCACAGCTTCTCAGTCTCAGTTAAGTTCCTTTCTGCCCTGCTAAAACCAATGCATTTGTCTGCTGTCACTCTCCTCTTACAGGCTGTGTCCATACAGTCTGAGCACATTTGAGCAGCCAGGACTGGGCAGCAGCTGAGCCCTGGCTGCAGGTGAAGGGTCCCAGGAGGGTCATCACTAAAGGAAGGTTGGTCCTTCCTCTCACCACCCAGAGGAAAGCAAGTCATGCAGCCTGGATGGAGATGCCCATATTCCTCAAAGGCTTTCCAGGTGACAAGGAGACAAAGACCTTGGTGGTATGAAATACACAGTGAGAAAAAAGATGAGTTGAAACCACAAAGAATGTAAGCCAAATCTAAAATTATATATAACTGGAAATTACAAGCATGATGTAGCCACCAGTTCTTCAGCATGCAGGGAAACCCACAGGGACACACCTACCCAACAGTAGAGAAATAGTTAGAAGTTGGGTGTAGAGGAATCTAAACTGTTTTACCTTATATGCATACTCTAGGCCGCCTTTTTTTTTTAGCTTTCAGTTTTTCCTAGCCTTGTTCCCTCCAAGGCTTCCATGCAGGCCGTCCTGTATTTCTTTGCTGAAGGCATGTCTCCAACGAGATTCAAAATGTAGCCTGAATCTGTCTTTAATTTATGGTGTTGGACCTTATTTCCCCAAAGGTACTAGTTTAAACATACTGTCAACTTCATCTTTACATTTCACCTCTTGTGCAATGTATTCCACCTTTAGCACAGCTGTGATAGCTGTGTATTTGGGATATGGAAATATCTCAGAGGAAACCAAATGTTTACAGAAGTTCACTTGGCTACTGCATAAAATAACTCTCATTTCTCTCTGCCAAATAATCTGTGAGGTGAGAATGGAGTCGTTTATTGTATAAATGGAAATCTAAGGCATACAAGAGGAAACAATGGTGGAAGAAAATTCCAACCTGAGCACTGCTTGAAGTCACACAGTGTTATATAAGCAAGTTAATAAAATTTGTGGTCTAAAGGAAAGAAAACACTTTTTAGTGACTTGTAAACATAGAAAATAAAACAGACAATGCTTATTCCAGAACACTTTTTCTGTGTATCTCTGCCCTGTGCAAGAGCTCTGCCAAAGATTTTATTTGAGACATTGGCAGATTAGTAAAACTGTAGTGTATATTGGTGCTGCAGATCCCTGGCACCATCAGAAATTGTTTCTAGTTCACATGCACAGTATGTCCTGCTGTGCTGCATGCACATGGAGAATACTGGGCATATTCTGGGGTCTTCACTTCCTTCAGTCTTCACTCTTGGACACACACAGATAAGTAGTTGTGTTGTGAAAATATTACATACTTAATACCTATTTGAATTTTACTAAGGGATCTTGGGGATTTGTAATTAATTCTAATTCAAATAATTCTAATTTTAAAGCAGTTCTAGGCAATATTTCAGTCATTTTCAACAGACAGATTCTGTGTAGATGGCAGATCATTCATGTGCTCAAATCCAAATCTCAGCAGGTCAAAAGTGGAGGGAAATCAAAAAATGTAACATTAGTTACTATGGTCAGTACAGTTTTATCCTGTTTTCAGATGTAAAATAATTTACACACATAGCAAGAGCTTACAATGCTGTTAGTCTAATGACGTCCCACAATTTCTTTTTTTATTATCTATGTCAGTGTTCATGTTCTTCACTGGTCCCTTGCCTACCAGTAGGTTTACTGAGTTTCAGAAGTGTTCCTTGGAGGCTACCAGATGGTGATGGCACTGAGTGGAACAGAACAGCTAATATGGTATCATCATTGATGAGAGACCAGTAAAAGCATGAACATACCACTGTTGAACTGTCAAAGAAAAAACAGCAGAAGACTTAAACCAGAGGTAAATGCTGCATCTTAAACAGAAGTAGCTTGTTTTGCTTCCTGCTTCTAAGTTAAGAGAAGGAGCTGGTTTTATGGTATTAGTTTTAGGAATACTTAAGAAAATAATTTTGAAATTTAGTAGAAAAATCCTAGGTGAGCTTCATTTTCAGGCATGTAGGCCTTTGATTTTACAATTGAATGGAACTTCTGTATCAGATTTACAATGGAGGTCACATTTCAGTTTCAATTCTGGAATAACTATGGTTGTTCATATTTTATTTCCCCTACCAATCCATTAAACATGTCAATGACCTGCTTATAAGATGGTGCCAATTACAGAAATATATCACATAGTATGTGAGGGAAAATTTCATTGGATCACTTTGTGAACTTCACGAAGGATATGTGTATGCTCGTAATAGTGGTCAGTTTATGCTAGGGTACATGCTGAACTTCAAACTGAAGTTTCATTGCAAAATAAAGTTTCAGAAGATAAGTTGTATAACAAGTTCTTTGCATGCACATGAGCAACTAAACAGTCTATTCATACTAGGGCTCATCACATTTGTAATCCATCCTGTAGGGGGTCAGTGCTAAAATTAAATTATACCTGCCTACCATTCTCAATCAAATCAGGCTGTGAACTGAAAAATAAAACAATTAAAATTAGAGAAAGGACAGCCTCCCACTGTTTATGATCTCATTCTATTTGTGAAGTGTAGGTGGAAATTCACCCATAGTGAGCATTTGGTTTATGTCATTTTTTTCTTGTTATTACAGCTGGGGCTTATTTTGTGAACTGTTTGCAGCTATTTCTGCTAAAAATAGGTGGATACCAATTTAAACTTCCTGGTGATATTTCAAGTCAAACTATCATTAGTAGATAGTTATTATGCTGCACTTTATTGTAAGAGATCCTGCCATGAAGCCAATCTATACAAATATAAATAAAGACAGTTAGAATTACCTTCCAAATGGCTCTATTGGAGGTTATTCATGTTTAGTTTAGCAAAACAAGCTAAGCTATTTGCAAGAAAATTTATTAGTTGTAGGAACACTGAGTTAATGAGACTTTCTACAACTCCTTATCAAGTTAGACTGTGACACTTAGAGAGGGATTGGGGAACAATTTTGCCTTTTTGCCTCAGTCCTAAGTAAGGAAAATATGTAGTTCTCCCTTGGTTTCCACAGAATATAATTTCTTTTTATCATTACTCCCTCCTCTGCTATGCAGTCTTGCAACAGTCTTCTTAAAACACATTCCCTCCCAAACTAACAAACAAACAAGCAAAAGAAGTGACAATTAGATACAAAATTCCTTATCTTCTAATGACAGCAAGAGCTGACATGTGAGGTCACATAATGATGATTTGGTCATCCTTCTCCATGTACTCTCCTAGTTACCCATCACAGGGTTTATATCTTGGCCTGTGGAAATTGTCAGACCCAGCTACCATTAAAGTTTTCAGTAGGAATCCCAGAGTCTCAGGGAAACTTGCTTATACCATTTCCACAATCTCCATCTCAAACTTATGAGCAGATAATGTGGCTGCAGCTGTTACACAGTTGATATTTCATTCCCACATCAGGAAAGATTTCATCACTGAAAAGGTTGTCAAGCTCTGGAACAAGCTGCCCTGGGAAGTGGTTGAGTCACAACCCTTGGAGGTATTTAAAAGATAATATAAATATGGCCCTTAGGGGCATGGCTTAGTGGTAGATTTGGCAGTTGCTGGATTCAACTGGATGATATTATAGGTCTTTTGCAACCTAAACAGTTCTGTGATCTATGATCCTACCTGCTGTTATGTTATGTGACTTTTGACACCAGTACAGAATACCAAGATCTTGTTTTGTATCTGTCTACTGTCAAAGTCAGTAACATGGTCAGGAGTGCCCAGCAGTGAAATTTTACGGGGTTACTAAAGTGTGACCATTGAATGTTGTGTGATGAAGGGTTAGCTAGGCTAGCCTCAGAGTTCAAGATATATCATTAAGGAAATTACATCCAGACACATTTTCTGGGCCCAAACACAAGATACAACAGTGTCTGAAAGGAATAACACCCTCTTTGGGTCTTGTCTAGGAAATGCTAACAGCCCTAAGCCAAAACCTGTTAAGCAATGTAGAGAACAATTTGCTGGTGCTTGTGCCTTGTGTACTGGTTCAGTCTAGTCTGCTGACAGAGCCACAGCCAGAAAGTTTCTATATATATGACACAAGGCACAGGAACATTAGTCCAAGGTTCACTGACTCCATGGAGAAAAAAGTGCATTAGCAGAGTTGGAACCCTTACCATAATAATAGAGTTGAATTTCTTCTTGGTTATACTTTTTTAGGCAATATCCTGTTGAAATAATTGTAGTGCCTCATAATGATGTTCTTCTAATTCACTTGAGTAACTAGACAGCCACCCATCTAAAATAAAGGGGTTTGGTCTAAACTAATTGTCAAGTTTACTTTGTCTCTCTGTCAATTCTTCCTGCCTAATTCAACTACTACTTTTTAGTTTAGAAAGTCTCTCTGGATGTCTGCGTCCATCTCTGACCACTATCTAGACACTGGCTTTCAGACAATTAAAAGTAGCTGAAATGGGAACAGACATGGGGAAAGAAATGGTTCTGAAAAATGAGAGGGAGAGAATGGAATCAGTCTGGTTGCACAGCTCCAAAATCTAGGCTGCCAGGCTGGTATCCAAGAAAGTCCTTTAAGGCTACAAATGTTTCCTTCTAAAGATCTAAAGGTTTAGAATGCAGATCTAGCATGATTAACTAAGACATTTAAGCAGAATGGTTAAGATGTCTTGTTCTGGAAGTATAACACATAAAGCTAAATTAGATACCTGGGGATTGAATACATAAAATGGAGGAAATATACTTATCCAGTTGGGAATTACTGGATTAATTCAGCAAGAAAACTTACTGAAGTAGAGAGAGAAAACTGCAGTTTACATTAGATTTGCTCCTTTATTTTAGTTTGTTCCTTTAGTTCTAACTATCTGGTTTTTGAAATAACACCTCTGCTAAATGATATTTCAAATGTATCTTATTCTCTCAGTGCTTGCTTACTTTCTTTCATTGGGTGCTCACTCACAACACCCACCCTTAAACTGGGAGACGTGGGTGCTAGGATCTCAGCTATGCATGAAAAGCTAATACTCCTGTAGACAAAGAGTTTACTCATTCTCCACCATTCAACCTAAAAGTTGGGATGGGATTCAGGAAGGATTAGGAGAACAGACATCTGAAGCAGACAGAGAAGCAGAGAACCAATTATGTAAGTCAATAGGAGGCAAACAAAGAAAATTGCTGGGGAAAATGTTGTGATTGCATGTTTCGCAGAAAAAAAAGAGAGAATTATATAATTCATAAAGAATATAGCAAGAAAGATATAACAACAGCCCAAACTGTTTAAGGTGTGTGAATGTAGGAGTGTTTTCAATGTCTGTTTGGAAAGAGAAGGTTCTTAGTGGTACAGTGGTGAAATAGTGATATCAATGTACAGAGAGAAATGCCTTCTCATGTGCAAAGCAAAAGCAAGAGAAAAGAAGGGTCTAAAATGACCTCTACCATCAATGAATTTTCTTAATAGCACTAGCAGGGACTTAGCAGCTGACCGGGTTTAAAGAAAAGAGTAAGGATCTTGCTTTTATTCCTAATACACTTCAAGGGAGCAGAAACATACAGAAAATCTTAAGGAAGACAATGCAGGCAACTTTGATGAAAGGAGAGATGGCAATGAAGACGCTAAGACTGATATAAAAATAGCAAGTGAAATTTTGTCTTCAACTGTTTTCTTAAAGAGATATTAGACCTTAACAAAATCCTCCATCTAACAAAGAAAAGAAGGGTGTGTTCTTTTCACTAAGATAGTGGAAAAGCAGCAACAGAAAGTAAGTGGGAAACTACGAGTGAATATCAAAATATCCTACTAAAAGATAGAATACCACAAAGGAAAATGTGATCTGAAATGTAATGAAGCTTTAGAAAGGGTGTGAGGAATGGGGACAAAAAAGGGAGGTCAAAGCAGTCACACTTAATCTTCTTTTTGAAAGAGTAATTAAGATACTGCATGGAGAAGGTGAAAGGCTGGAAAACAGGAGTGTTTTAAGAAGGTGTCAAAGGCTGTAATTAAGCTAAGGACAAAGGTAGACATATAACTTGATTTCAAGATATTCTGGTTACAGGGAGTGGCAAGGAGATTGAAATTCTTTATTACCCTACTACCAACACAATTTGCTTTTTAAATTTAAGAAGTAGTAGTAGCTCCATTAAATTTATTCGGCTCTTTCTAGTGCAGAGAACATCATATTTACGTAAATATGTTCAGAGGGTTTAGCCAAATCTGTCAGGCAGATGATATGCTAATACTTCAGTCTTCTAAAACTTTGTATGGTTGTGATGCTATAGTTTGCATGCCTACTGTTATCATTTAATACTGATAGAATGGAGTATAAGAACTACCAAACTGGATTTTTTAGTAATTTTATTTCACTAAATAACCATGTACAATTGAAAATTATTATGCAAGGTGAGAAATAGAAGGGATTCATGACATTTGTACCAAAAAGAGACTTCAAAAGACAGATTATATGTGAGTCAATACAGGTACATGGCCAGAACAACCCTGAACAAACCTGTGGCTGAAATGCAAATAAATGTATTTCATTACCTTACTAACTGGAGGATCCCCAAAGAAAAAATTGAGCAGCAGAGACACATGAAGGGGAGCACAGGTTAAATCAGGCTCCTGGTGGGCTCTGGGGCTGCTGCGTGCACCTGTTTCCCGAGGGCCTGCACACACACAGTTTACCACCATGCTCCCATCTCCTCAGTGCTTTTTGTGATCTTTTGTCACTCTTCCAATAGGGAGCTCAAACATGTCCATGAGAGCACCTCCAAGTCTCTGTAAATACCTGTGTTATCTCTAGACAGGGACTCTACTTCACAAAACAGACAGAGGCATGTAGGCATAATACATGGGGTTTCCCACACTCTTGCTCTCTGGGCTTCAGCATGCCCAGCTGCAAGGCCACTTGAGCTAATCTACCATCCTCCTCATCATTCTTCCCCTTTTTACCATTTCCTTCCAACAGTATGTTTTTTAAGAGGATGGAAAGGCCTAAAGAATACTGACAATGTATTACATTTAGCAGATGATTGACATAAGCCAAAAGAGTCTCATAATCAAGGATGACCCCAGACATGCTGTTATGAGCAAATCACCCTCTTGGAAGGGGTTGCAAGAGAAACTTAGTTGTTTAGCTCCATCCTTATTCTCATAAGCTTCAGTCACTGGAAAGAGATTCCAACTGACAGATGTGAAGATGTGACAGCTTTGCCTTGAGTATTCTTTACACATTACCTGCCTGAATCCTTGGAAATCTGGTATGAAGAGGACAAATTTTGCAAGTGACTAAAGAAGAAAAAAAAAAAAAAAACCTATCCAACTTTAACACCCTGCTAATTTCAGAGTGATGTTACACCTTAAAAACCTCCAAACACTTCTTGTCTTAGAGTTTCAACAGCTGTATGATCATACCTCCAAGAATACTGCTTGCTATCTCTCAGTTTTGTCAAATTGAAATCACCCAGATTAATGCCTTTTTCCCTGTTTCTTTTCTTTCCGCAAGCACCTGTCATTAATGACTTTTTCACTCTTGACAAAGTTGATAAGTAAGTTACATTTAAGGAACTGCAAATCTGCATGTGGTTGTTTGGCAACATAATCAAGTTGCATTTATATTTTAGAAAGCAAAATAATGGGCAATGAATTCCACTGCCGCTGGCAGTCAAAACTTCTCTAATATACCTCTATTTCTGCATTAGTTTAGGGTGAAACCTGACCAAATCGCTTCCAAACAAAAGGTGTTTCTGTCAGTGGACTGTTTTCCTGAGATAAGAATAAAGGAAAAATAAGTCTTTATGCTTTTAGCACAGATTGTTTACCTTGTGATAGATGTAGGCAAGTCTATCTTTGGGGAAAGTTGCATTTCAGTTGACATGATTGAAAATATATTAAATCTCTTTTTTTCTTTTTTCTTACTTTTTTTTTTTTTTT